>JAHLJS010000002.1:97975851-98056764 GCA_038502445.1 Eremochloa ophiuroides
AGGTATTGAGTACGTTGGTGATGTGTTGTATTCCCTGATTCCCTTATGGCTTGACCAATTTGTAGGGAAAGGGAGGGGGCTCTTGGCACCAGTTAAGCTTGAATTTTATTCAGATATTTTGCGCGCGTTTCAAGAAATGGTTTAGTTATATATATATATATATATATATATTATATATATATATATATTATATATATATTATATATAAGATGTTGAACAAAATATATATGAAAAGTGATGAATCCACTGGCTATATATGCTTTTGTATGTAGAAATTTCTTCATTTTACCTGGTATGAAAGGCAACTCACCTGTCCGGCTGTCCCTGTGAGCAGATGGAAAAGTAAGGTTTAACAGTCATTTTTTCGCTGATATCTGACTTCTAGGTTCTAACTATCAGATCATGGTCCTTTGGTGGTCCAATCCAGTCTAGAGACAAAATATCTAGAAGGATCAGGTTATTCTTTTTGTTGGACTCTTCCCTTCCATTAAACTTTTTCCTTCCCTGCATCACTGTGGACATGCATGGTCAAGCTTTGTGAGCTTTTTCAAGTGTCATGAAATTTCAGGATGCTAAGATGTGTTCAGACTAGTTGTATGGTCCACCAGAATGGCAATACATGATACCAAGCTTAGCACACACCTACGGCATGAAATACATTAACAACAAAGACCCATCATGTAAGAAACAGCAGTGCTGCCACCTTTAGTACTCACTCTGCTATCACAGCCACAGCCACAACACCACACCGCCTGAGGCCTATATATAAATGGAGGCCATCACCAGAACCGTTGGAAGGCACACAAGCTCAAAACGTGTCCTGGTCGCTTCAATTTTCCTTCCTTGCAACAAACCAGCAAACACACACACACACACACACACACACACACACACACACACACACACACACACCATGCCTCGCACTAAGAACTCTTTGGTAGCCGAGGGCGACGTGGGTGTGCAGAAGGTGGAGAAGATTGAGCCTGTCTACTACAACAACCTAATCACCAGACCATGGGTCTTCGCCAACCCGAGGGTGGTGACGGTGGTGGCTAGGCCGCCGGCGGGTGCTGGAGTTTCTGTCTCCGGACAGAAGGTGTTCCAGAGAGCGCTGTCAGAGCAAGAGATAATAAGCGATTATATCGCAACAAAGAAGAAGCAATTTGCCGGGGAGATCCCACAAGAAGGCACACATAGTTTGAGAGGGTAGAGATGCTGACAAGTCTCAAAAAGCCCAACACAGGCCAGTGCTCATGGTCAAAGTTCTATCTATATCTACACTCATAGAACAGCTTTGTATGAGTATTATGGAATTAATACCTGTCCTGTAGTATAAGACTAGTTTCTTTTTTTGTGTGTGTGTGTGGGTATAAGACTACTTAGTTATGCATGCTGATGCATATATGTACCATGTGAGGTTCTTGCTTTATGATGTGTTGTTTATGAGTTGTTCCTCATATAAATTAATATCTTCATCTATCGTGGTTCAAGAGACATTATTAGTTGTTCCTTATATATATAAATATCTTTAGCTGTCATGGTACAGGAAGTAAATATATTAGTTCAATTCCTAGCCATTTTCCTTGAAGATCCTTTCTCTATGGGTAATAAAATATTTTAAGTCCTGAATGACCTGAAATTCACTTGAGCAACGAAAGTTCATGAGCAGATAAAATATTTTGATGACGAAGCATTATTTGTACCAACTCTAGTTTAACTTTTTGTTTGTTTTTAACTGGGAGATAGATGTCGGCCTGTTTCCCAAAGAAAGAATGAGACTTGGAACAAATTCTTGCCCTTTTCGCTCTATGGACCACTGATAATGAAGATAGCAACTTGTCTTTGGTAATTGATAATGATCGATGTAGGCCCTCATCTGACATGATGATGACCTGGACAATCCAAAATATCTAATTTGTACAATTTCTAATCTTAGCAAGGTGTTTATTTATATTTATATAAATGTCGGATGGCTCGAAATTTCTCGCACTCATTCAGTCACTTGTACTTTAGATTACTATAAGAAAGGAACTTTTGCAAAAGTTGCACTCTGCTTTTTTTTTTTCCATTTGAGTTGCAAATCAAGTTGAACAAATCATACTGGCTTTGCACGTAAGGCGTTTCTGATAGGGAAAGTTTGCAATAAATCCCTAAAGTTCTGTTCAAATTACACAAAATTTAAACATCCAGGATAACCAGCTAATGATAGAATACCATTATAAAAAAATTATGAAAAGTCCAGGAATTTTAATTATTTTGTATTGTAATGCTAACCACAAAAGATTCAAATTAAAATATGTTACTCTACCTAGCTTAGTTGAAGGGGGTGCTGCTGCACTTCCCACTGATTATTAGTTCCATTTGCAATCCTTCTTCCTATGGATTTTACAATCCATTTGCAGATTTCCCTAGCATACCCTTGCTGTTGCAAGAGGTAATAACCAATAACGCATTTTGCTTGCAGCCATATTTAGTTATTTGCTATACTACGCCGTCAGTGATGGCAGTTTCGATGAGCAGATAAGAAGGGAAAAAGAGGCAATGCTGATAATGACACAGTGAGACCAGCTCTAGTGCTCTATTGCTGTCATGAGGACATGGGGTATATGCATCTGTGCAACTTCTAAATTTTACTGTCAAGAGATTCGGGTCCATTGTATAAACGGCTCATTTGGACTGTCTTCACTGTGCAGTGAGTTTTGTTGTTGGGAGTCGGGATGAATATAGTTTTTGTTGATAATAGGAAAACTAGTATGAATTATGTTCGTCAGTAAAGCTATTGTATTTTTCAGTAAACCTCATGTTAGGTCGCCCAAGATTGGTCGGTAAAGATTACTACAACCAAGAATAGTCGGTTTGAAAAAAGTGTGTTGGTCAGCAAATATTTTGCCAAATGGAATTACAAAGGCTGATATTGTAAATATATCAGTAAATGTTTTTGCCATCTGGATATATGGTATGTCGCTGATATGATCTTTGGTGAGCCAAATTTGCACTTCATGCTTTACAGTCTTGCTCCTGATTCAGTACGATGTTAGAAATGTGTGAGAGCAACTCGTTCCATGCTAACTTAGACCCTGAAAAATAGGAGATGAGGTTCTAAAGACTTTGCTATAGCGATATGTTTATAGCAATATTGTTATACTGTTAATGTCATCATGGTTTCTTTTCAGTTCCAGTATTTCAGTTTCATATATATTTTTTTTATCAGGCCTTTCAGTTTCATCCTTTTATTTCCATTTTCCAAACGTTCCCAAACGGCTACTAGGGATGCAGTACTAATGCCAAAAAGTTGGATGGTTGCACAACCGGTCGCTTCATATTCTCACCAAACCTGGAGTTGTCAAGTACCGAAGCTAACATTACCATTAGGGACAGATTTTACTACTTGTGGTCTATCATCGCCGTATTCTCCATCCATAACGTGCTCAAATATTGGTCTCGTTGGAGAACCTAGTTTGTTCCGTTCATAGAGTTAGGCTTATGCATCCACATTATCATAGTCAAGTCTTCCTTTCATTCATGGTACATGCGTGGTGGACTGTGGAGCGTGTGCGGAGTCAAGTCTCCTGGGCTACCAGCTTGTGTGGAAGGCACCTGATGCGCTTCTGCGACGTGCAACTAGCTGAAATAACTGAATTGACCTGAGCTAACGAGGCAAATACCTGAGGAAAAACTACACTAGCTTTTCTAAGATGACAAGGGATCACGTAAATAATTAAAGATTCATGTGGTTCAGATTTCTTCTGTCTGTGACTTTGACTTCAGTCTCGATTGATCCATCGACGACGACAGTATTACAACTGCTAGCATCGATCCCATGGACTGTGCGTCTACTGTGTGACAATGTCAGCTTTCTCCTGGCTGCTATCAGTGTAAGCCATACTACATCCATGACCAAGCAAGCCACGCGGTCACTGATTTTTATGTATTTTCTTATTTGCATGGCATTGAATAATGATTGAAGGATATGTAGTTAGGCTTGGGCAAAATTTATATATTAGTTACATGCATTATTCTGCCAGTTATTTATTTTAGCTTTTTGTTGAAGGCTTGAACCAAGAACCTTTTTCCTGACCAAGCAACGTGCCGAATAAGAACTTAGTATATATGTCCACACGATGCTTCCATGCATAACTAATTAGCACATGGATTAATTACTTTCATTTTATCAATATATTCTTCCGGACAGGAATTATCGTTTCTAATTTCCCTTATGCAAGGGCGCCTTCTGTGTTTCCTCCAAAATTGTGTGTGTGCGGGTAGGGATTTGTTGTGGCGGGTCAACGTTTCAAATAATCTTTGTGGGAGAGATCACACCACAACAACAAAGATTCCCCACCTACTCTTTTTGACTTTCACGGAATGAGGCTCCCATCATTTTTCCGCTCGCAGTTTTTTTAAGAACACGACTTCACGTTTATTTTGTTAAGAAGAAGAGAATGCTAAAAGGAAGGCTTACATGACGCATCTATAGGAGAACCCGTAGCGCAGCTTACAGAACCACAAAGATAGTGGTTAAGAACGCAAAACATAAGAGAAAGAAAGAAGCATGGTAGGCTGAGGGCCCTCTACCACAACATTATCGACTCAACCTGCAAGAGATGAAATAACAACACAAATGCTACCAACAGGGCAGAAGAAGCTGTGGTGGCAAAGTATTCACCAAAAAAAGAGGCAACTATGACATCAAAGTATCCGCCCAAACAAGATCAACAAATACCATGGCGCCAAAGCATCTGGTAGAGACCAATCGACAAAGTATGCACAAGCTGGAGTGACATCGACGGCAAAGAGTATCCGCCCAGAAAGTAACCATGGCAAGGCAGCCGCCGAGAAGTGCGCACGTAGCCAAGTGTCCACTGTGAAGAACCACACGAAAATGGCAACACGAAACGTCCGAGCCGGACAGACAAAGCGAAGAAGGAGCTGAAGCACGTACAAACACAGAACAACCAAGAGCAACTCTGGCGAGAAAGGTGGGACGACGGCCGAAGTGCTCTAACGAAGCGTACAATGGACGCCAAAAACGTTGAGCAAACAGCACGTGAAGGACCTTCGTCCCAGAACCATCCCAAATACCATGTGCAACAAACAGGAAACTCAATGATAACTTCAAGAAGGTGGATGACATAGCGTGTACTACCGCTGTTAGCCCAAAGCAACTGGGCAGAGTTTTCACACAAAAAAGTTTGCCGGATCGACTGACCCGACATAGGCCACCGCTAGCATCTCGGAACACTGGAGAGGCAGAGCCAAACGTCCAGCACCGGGAAGTAGGCAATTGACCGCATTCCCCAGCCAGTCGGCTGGGTCACCGCTGGGGTAGGCCAGCCAGGCTACCGCCAGCCATGGCTGCCATCCTGCGGTCCGTGCAGACGGGCTGGGCGCTCTAGGCAGTCGCCGGCCCCGTGAGTCAGCCTTCGGATGTCCACGGCGTAGGCCACGGGCTAATTGTCATCGAGAGTGGGCTACCAGCCGAGCAAGCAGGCGCGGCAAACCGCCACTAAGCGAGGCTCGCGTAGGCCAGCTGGCGTCGAAGAGTGGGTGGGTGGATCCGGATAGCCATCGTTGACCTAGGCTGGCAAATGCTAGATCCAACCACTAGGGACCCGAATCCGGTCGGCCAGCCGCCAAAAGCAGGGGAGCGGCTCCAGAGCCGCCACAGCCCGCCCGGGCAAAGCTGTCGTCGGACTCCAAAAAGGATGATGGCTGGTGGGCCATGCGCAACTGGGATTGTAGATCCGCCCCCTGGAGGCTCAAATCCGACCGACCGACTACCGCTTGTTGGAGTTGAAGTGGGAGGGGTTGTGGGGTTGGAGGAGCGAGAGGGTAGGGAGGGGATGTTGCGTGTGGGAGCCCTTTTTTGGGTCCTTTGCTGTCCGTCACCGTCACATGTTGGAGGGCGGCGACAGTGGTTGGAGGGGAGGCAGGAAGGGGGAGAGGTAGTCACCGGCGCGGTCGCCCCGAGCAGCCCATTGGGTGCACCCAGGGAGTCAGGGGAAGGGAAGGGTGTTCTAGGGTGCCATGATGATGACACCTGAACTCCTTATTTTTGTCTAGGGGTAGATTAACTAGGGGTGCATTAGTCGATCTTTTACTATTCTCCTTATTTTTGTCTTAAATAATTTGTGTAAATCTTTTTTATTTAGGACGAAAGGGTAAACCTTTAGGAGGAGGGTCAAGGTCATGAGATTCCATTATATATATTGGCAGTATGTTCTCAGTACTTTCGTGAACCTACTAGTATATATGCTCTCAATATAATAGATGACCTGCATGTTATTAACATGTTGGTATCAGATCCTTTTTCTATTGCTTTTGTTTAAATATTTAAAGAATAATGCTAATTAATTTGGTTTGCTTGTTGTGCCAAATAACTAGACAGTTAACTACGATAATATATATGTGTGTGTGCGCGCGCGCGCGAACCATGCAAAATCCTTGAACCCAAGTTTTTGCCGCTGATGGGATTTTTTTTAACAATGCATTATGAGCTACCAACTTGTAGGCACAAAGCAAACCTATTCAAATTCGCTCCATAGGGAGTCGATCCCATAACCTGATGTTCTACTAAAGCTCCTGTAAACATTAGGCTACAGAACCTTTCGTATGTCTGGATGATTCGCTTTTTAGCATGGAGATTTACATCACTCTTCCTTCCTTACCGCGTGCCAATTATTTTATCTAATCAGATTCCGCCACCAAACTAAGTTACTAGCAGAGATATTCCGCACTACCCAGCTTTTAGTGCCGTTGGTTAACTGAGTATCAACTCTCTATTTCAAGTTCTATTCTTTTGTGAAGTAGTTCTGAAGGACCGGAAATGGCGACCAGAGGGGTTGAGGGGCGAATGGGAGCCTCAAAAATTTCTTTCGAAATTAAGTGGTCACTGTCCCAGCTTCACCGCCAAATAAGCAAACAAAGCACCGTGATGTCTACGACCCAAATAAGTGGGCGGAAGTTCCCTAAAAACACAGCGGGACACCACAAATCCAACGCAACAAGCAGAAATCGAATCGGAGCTCAAAATGCGCAAACCGTAGCCAAAGCAAGAATACTAGCGTTGCTGAAATTGCTGTAGCAAAATGGTTACTGTAGCAGGCGAAAATTGGAGCAACAGTAAACTTGAACTGCACACGGAGGATCACTCAACTGCTGACCATTACTGTCCAATTTGTCCAAGTGCCAATCGAGCACAGTTGAAGATTTGGACCAGCACCTGAAACTTGACTGATGCTGAACACAGGAAGCAGTGACACCGGACAGGGATTTCAGACCATCGGACGCGAGCAAGGAACTGTACACGAGTCCGGTGGTTCGAACAGACAAAGACTGAGAAGAAAAGGAAAGCACCGGACAAGGAAATCAGAGCACCGGACGCGCACCCGTGACTGTTTATGTGTCCGATGCGACAGCAGTCAGCTTGCTGCCGAGAAGCCAAGTCCTGCTACTTGTGAGATGCAGAGCAAACAGGAAGCACAAGAAATCACTCGCACAAGATTTGGATTAGTTAAATGAACAAGCAATCATTAGACTCCTGTTGCTTGAAAGTGACCACAGCACTCGATTCTTGATACTGCAATTCAACCTGAAGAAAAATCAGCATAGCTACAGGACCCGAGCAGGGTCTGCGCTGCTGAACTCCTCCACACCAAGGAAACTATGCTGACACCGACGCACGAACAGGGAAGGATACGAGCACAAGAACAGACAGAGGTGGCGACCACAAAATCGATGAAATCCATCCCGAATCAAAACGAATCGCTTCCAAACTTTGCAAAGGTGAAATTCAAATGGCTACAAACTCATCATCAAGAAATCATCGCTTGAGATTGACTCAAACTCCGGGAAAATCAGACCGTAGCTAAGCAGCAAAATAGGAGAAAATGAGGAAAAAAACATGAGAACAAGTGACGAATTCCGGAGGAGTTACGAGATTAGGGCATCGATTCCCACACAAAATCACAAGTTTACACAACCATGTGTCTTAGTTGTGGATCTCTTCCTACTGAGTTGCTCTAACCCTAAGTGAAGGAGGTTTGAGAGTGAACGAGAGAGATGAGGAGGGGAGGGGCTGCCATTCCCTTCTTATCAACATTATTACATTTTGCGAATAACCCCCTAACTACTAACTACAGCTACTCAGGCGAGTCAGTTAGCCTTAGGACATTCTGAAACAGCCTGTCTCTGTGAATATGATCGGACGACCCCGCTTCCTGCCTGAGTTGGTGTCGTCTTGACGCAACCTTCATGATTCCACCACGTGTCGCCCCGCTTCCCGCCGGAAGCAGCTCGCCCCGGGTTTTGTGGCTCAAACCCGAAAACCGACTGGGCAGTGTCCGCAGGTCCTCGACCGCGTCGGCCCACCCTCCGCACCGAGTCCCTCGTCCGTGCTCGATCGCCTGTCAGTGCCGTCAAGTGTTCACCCACAGCTGGCGCTCCGGCCTCCGAGTCTCTCGGCCCACCTCCGTCCTTCACCACTCCCGGTCCATCGGCACGGCCCGCTATCTCGACCTTCACTCTGCCATTCGCCACTGCATCCAAGCCCAACACCTGCACACCATAAGCCGACCAACACGACAAGTGAACTCCGTTGACAATCACTCATCACAATCCGGACCAAGTATCCCACTTGGGTCCGCAAGTTCCATTTCCACTGGACAACTGTGTATGGCTAGTTCTGCCGATGAGCACAGCAGGTAGAGAGAGAAAAGAGGCACTGCTAGCTGGTAATAGTACAACAGTGAATTTAACATGTTATCTATTTCTGTGTTATGATTAATTACACATGTATACAATATATATTTACATTCTTCTGGATGTACATCTCTAATGTTTTTTTTCTACAACACGACTTTACGTGTATTTCATTAAGAATGATGTACATGTCTACTGCGAAAATTGGGAGCATGATGGTTCTCTGTGCCATGTAAACGGTCGACCTATAGTCATCCAACAGCGACAATTGCAGGTTTGGTTCATGTTAGTTGTGGTTGGCTCGTGTGGGGGCATCTCAGTAGTTGTTTGCAGGTTTTGTTCATTCAGAGACGGCCAAGCTTTCTCAATGCCGCCGCTTGCTTTGTGGCACATTGCTTTCACTCTTCATCGGAGGTTGTAAGTGAAGTTGGAGCTGCTTGCTGATGGGTGCGGTCATGCTGAGAAATGATGACATGAGGCATTCTCCTATTAGATGTGGGCTAGGTGGTGTTGCTGTTTCTAGGTGACAGGGCTTTGGTGGCTCTGGCTGATGTCCGCCTTGTCTAGTTGATATTGTGACAAGCTTGATGACGATGACACATGACAGGCCCTATGGGAAGATGCTGAGTGTTTATGGTATACTCGGGGCTAGTTTTCCATACCGTCGTGCCTCCGCTGGTTTTATTGCTCCTAATAAACAGTGCGGATATTTGGTTTTTGTCCTAGTTTTCCTTATAAATTAAACCCGGTTAATTCTTTTCTTCTTCAGCTAATCACAGAAGTTCTGTACCCTCTTGAAAGATGTTCTTGGAAAAATATCATTGTCTCAAAGGGGCTATGGTACGGTATGGGTAAGACTTCACTTTCATATATATGTTTCCTTGGATTGAGATTTGTGCCTTTTTCATTTTCTGGTATGAGGTGTAAGTGTGTTAAAGATGTCGATATATTTTTTTTTACTTCACGGCTACACACAGATGCATAGTGTTTTTACATCCAGCTGCTCAATCCGTTAATCATCTGGCAAAGAGATTTTAGACAACAAATGGGAATACTGATTGCTTCTCAAACAAAAGACAAATGGGAATAGTCCCAAGATATGGAATCTCCACCAGAAAAGAATGCCGCAAACCGCCTATAAATAGAGACCACCATATTTCCACCCGCAACAAGCAAGCTCAAGGGCAAACATCTAGCTAGCACATCCTCTAATCTCTCTATATAGTATCCAGCAGAAAACCAGGTGACAATGTTTCGAAGCACCAAGACCACCGCCATGGCTCCTCCTACTGATGGTGAGGTGAGGGTTCAGAAAGTTGACAAGATTGAGCTCGTCTACAACATCGTGTCCAAGCCAAAACTGTATAAGCCGACAGCGGCAACCAGAAAGTATGCTACTGCTGGTCATGAGGTCACGGGCCGGGAGAAGATCGAGAACCCCAGCAAGCCTAGGAGTGTAGTTTCTGTAGATGACATCAACAAGAGGTCTGAATGGTACATCACAGAGATGAAGAAACGTTTTCTTGGCTAGCTAGTACCTGAGCCTGTGATGACAAAGTGAAGATCTGATAATATTGGTGTCGTCCTTGGAATTGGTTTGGTTATTTGTATATTTGATATTACTCTGTGGGATGTAATATATACGTGAGAGACTGCTTTAGTTATATATTACTCTTATGCGTGATGTACGCATGCTATGTATATGACATAGAGATAACATATATAATGTTTGAGTAACAAGCTTAGTATCAATATGCATGATTGATGCCCATGTTTTCTTCTCTCTGATCCTGTATCTGTATTTTTTTTCCTTTGTAATATCCAAATGGTTTACCCAGTTTCTGGTCACTTTAGTCCATGTAATGTCCAAAGAACGCGGCACACATACGCTCATGCATTGTTGCATTGTTTAGATTTGTTCTTTTGGAGTATCTTAAAAAAAGGCTAATAAGGATGCATCACTATATCAAAAGTTGGTGGGTTACACAAGGTTTGCTTTGGTGGATCAAATTGGATGAAGTCCTTTTACAGTTCATATAAGAGCAACTTCTGTGCTGGAGGATGTTAGATAGATAGATACATACACAGACCAATCACAGTAGACAAGTCTCCCATACGGTGTGAAAGGCACCTGATGCGCTTCCACAACATGTAACTGCATGCTTAACTTTGCATCGATCGACCAGTCCAGCTAGCTACCGACAAAGATATATATATTTAGAATGATTGGAACTAACGTGGAGCAACCAGAGCAACACATTAGATTTGCCATCAGTGTCTTGCTAGTTGCTCGATCGATCAATCGAAATTATTATGTGAGAAAAAACGCATTTGATTCCAGGACCGATTTCGATTTCCATTCTGGTTGCACGGGGATTGCCATGCATGAATATGATGTCTTAGCGACAGCAGCATCAATCCCTGTGTACTGTATGACGTTTGGCCCTCAACGTAATAAGCTCAACATACGTATACGTACAAAGCTAGGTACCATTTCATGCCAGGGTAACTATATGCCCCATTTTGCCCGACATTTGACGCTGACTTTAGCTCTTGGAAAGCAACAATTTCCTCATGGAGAAGATTTCGGCATTTTTATGCGTGATCTGCACCGAATAATGCGGACACAAGTGTGAGACTTAGTGTCCGGATGAGTGATGAGTGATTGTCAACGGAGTTTACTTGGCATGTTGATCGGCTTGTGGTGTGCAGGTGTTGAGCACGGAGGCAGTGGCGGATGGCGGAGTGAAGGTCAAGTGAGCGGGCCGTGCCGATGGACTCGGAGCGGTGAAGGACGGACGTGGGACTTGGACCGAAGGACATGGACACCGGAGTGCCAGTTGCAGGGGTGGACACTTGGCGACATCGACAAGCGCGATCGAGCATGGTCGAGGGACTCGGAGCGGTAAGTGGGCTGGCGCGATCGGGGACCGGCGGGACGCGGCCTAGGACGGTTTTTGGGTTTGGCCCTCAAAACTTGGGCGAAGCTGCTTCCGGAGGAAACAGGACGGCACGTGGTGGAATCTCCAAGGTTGCGTCAAGGCGACGGCAACTCTGAGCAGGAAGCGAGGTCGTTCGATCACATCTTCAGAGACAGGCTGTTCCAGAGAGCTATAGGGCTAGCTGGCTCGCCTAATTAGTAGTAGTGAGTAGTTAGGGGTGTTTTCACAAAACTGTAATAAGCCGATAAGAAGGGGTAGTATGGCAGCCCCCTCCCTTCCATCCCTCTCTCATTCTCTCGTCCCTCTCCTTTGCTTAGGGTTAAGACACTTGCTTAGAGAGAGATCCACAATTTTGGTTCATGGTTGTGTAAACTCGTGATTTTGAGTGGGAATCGAGGCCCTAACCTCGTGACTTCTCCGGGATTCAAAGTTAAGTCTTGTGTTCTTTGTGTTCTTCGGTTGTTCTTCGTTTCCCCTCTCTTGTGTGATGTGATTCGCGAGTTTTGGGGCGTTTCAATTCGTTCCTTTTGCGTACACTTGATCTTTGCCATGCGGAGAGTCTTTTGACCGAAGGAAATCACTTGATTCCAATCCTACTCGTAGATCGGGGCCATTCTCCACCATGGGCGAGTTTATGAGCATTTTTTGAATTTATTTTGATTTCTGGATTTTTTTCTTCGAGTTGGTCTTGATCTTCTCTGCATATCTTCCTGACCTACTCCTTCATCTCCATGCCAAATCTCGTCTCAATCCAAGATCATTTGAGTCGATTTTGACTTTTTGGAGAAGAGTTCGGGGTGCAGCCCAACAATCCTGACCAAGTTTGCATCCTGTTCAGACCAGGTTTCTATCTCGGTCAGAACAAGTATACATCCTGATTAGACCAGGTTTGCATCTCAGTTTCACACCACGGTCAAACCAGGTGTACATCCCGATCAGACTAGATCTCCATCCCGGTCAGGCCGACTCTTGATCCCAGTCAGACCAAGCTGTGCAGGATTCTATCATGATTCTTGCACCTTTTGAGTTTTGCTGCTCCGTTTCGAGATCCACTTGTTTCTATGGGTTTGTTATCACCTTAGGAACATTTCTGGATCATCCAATCACAAGTTGATTGAGGTGATTCGGTTTTAGGCTCTTTCTTTATTTTGTATTTTTGGATTTCGGGTGTTTCAAAGTTGTGTTCAATTTCTTGCCGGTTTGAGTGCTCCGCTGTGTTCGTCGGTCATCACCGAGATCATCCAGCCATAGTTTGGCCCGTGAGCATCTCGTTTGTCATTTCCGCTGCTTTGAGGTTTTAGGTGAGTTTTGGGAAGCAAGCCATTTCTGCCTTGAGCAAAATTTTTATTGGCTCCCATTCACCCCCTCTGGTTGCCATTTCCGGTCCTTTAATTGGTATCAGAGCCCGTTAAGGATCACTCCACCTTAATCGTTCCGTGATCCGCGAAGGCGATGGATTGTGGTTCCGGCAAACCACCTCCCTTTGATGGGTCGAACTATGCCTATTGGAAGATACACACATCCGCGCATCTCCAGGGCATCGACTACACTGTATGGGAGATTGTCGAGAACGAGACTTACGTTGTGCTTGCTCCGGTGGCTCGGATCACTCAAGAGCAAAAGGATCAACACAATGCTAACAATCGTGCTCGCAGTGTTCTTTTTGCTAGCCTTTCGATCTCGAAGTTTGAGCGTGTCTCGAATTGTACGACAACTTGAGAGATTTGGCAAAGGCTTCAAGCCTTCCATGAGGGCACCGCCCAAGTGAAAACCCGTCTCTTTGAAACGTACAAGCGAGAGTACGAAAACTTCAACAAGCTTGATGGCGAGTCCATTGACTCCTTGTTTGCCCGGTTCCATGCCGTCATCAAGAAGATGAGGGCAAACAAAGCTCAACTTCCCTACGATGACCATGAGAGAGCCCTAAAGCTTCTACATGTCTTAGATCCAAGAGTGTGGGGCATGCGAGTGACAGCCATCATCGAATCATCCTCCTATGACATCCTCAGGGTAGATGAGCTCTTTGGCAAGCTCAAGGCTGCTGAGATTGGTCAAGCTACCCATGCCATGATCCGAAGATCTTCTTCTCCTTCTATTGCTTTGGTGTCAGGTAATGGAGGTAATGGATCCACTTCTTCTAACCCTTCACAGTTGTCCTTTGCTTTGTCTTCTCTTGTGACTATTACAGAGGAGCAGCTGGAGGTCCTTGGTGATGATGAGCTTGCTCTCGTCATCAATCGGTTTTCCCAGTTTCACAAAAACTGGATGAACCGCTGGCGAGGAGGTTGCAAGGAAGGTTGCTTCGAGTGCGGGGACTTGGACCACTTCATCGCCAATTGCCCCAAGAAGGGCAAGTCTTCATCCAAGCATGACTTCTCCAAGTGATGGGACAAGAAGGAGTACACTTCCGACAAGCATAAGGCCAAGAGCTTCGACAAGAAGGAGTACAAGAAGAGGTTCCAGAAGAAGGTTCAAGCCAAGCAACGAGCCTTTGGTGAGCCAAATTTGCACTTCATGCTTTACACGTGTTGCTCCTGATTCAGTACGATGTTAGAAATGTGTGGGAGCAATTCGTTCCATGCTAATTTAGACCTTGAAAAATAGGAGATGAGGTTCTAAAGTCCTTGCTATAGCGATATGTTTATAGCTATATTCTTGTTGAGAAATTTTACAGCGCTCGGGAAAAATGGGAGTCGTCCATTTCGTTAGATCGGATGGTTTAAAAATAGGAGGAATCAGATGGGAGGAACTTACGTTATGGGCCGGAACCAAAAAGTACGTGGGTCCGTAACTAAGAGGATATAAGGGTACTTTAACATCTTAGAAGCTGCTTCTCAAAATCAAAACAACTTCTCCATGTCTGGATGTCGGGGCTGCTCTGCGACGGCTTCGGCGCCACACACGAGATGATCAGGAACAACCTCATCTGGGTCTCTCCAGGATGCACGTCCAAGTCGATTAGTACCTAATCTGGTAAATTAATTCATGGACACCATTGCAGGCATCTCGTCGGCTTGTCGGATCATGACAAGGGCTTGTTATCTCAGGGGAGAGGTGCTGGACATCGACACCTGGGTAGGCTCGTCGGGGAAGAACGGCATGCAGGCATGCGGCGGGACTAGCTCATCCGTGAACAATTGCACGTTCTTGAAATCCTGACCATCGTGGGAGAGGGACTTCCATTAGCATGTCCGCAGACCTGCTGCCATGGCTGCTGGCTGCTACACCACGCAGATGTGTTCTTGGGCAGGGTATGGGTGCTCGGCGCTACTGCGGGCGGGGGCGGCGGCCACAGCTGCCGGTGACCTAAGGTGAGGCGTGGGCAGGAGCCAAGGAGCGCACTCGAGGGAGCCATGGTGTCCACGAGCGAGGATGGGAGCGGCAGCGGCCGGCGGCGTCCTCGAGCGGGCAACGGGGACGGGAGTCACGGAACGGGAACAGAGCGTCTGGAGATTCGTATAGGGAGTGGAAAAACCCAATTATTGAATTACTATACTAACTTTAAGCCAAAAATAAAAACAGATGGGTGGAACTGCTAGTTCCTCCAAGCATACATATTTTTGTATCAGGTCTTTCAGTTTCATCCTTTTATTTCCATTTTCCAAACGTTCCCAAACGGCTACTAGGGATGCAGTACTAATGCCAAAAGTTGGATGGTTGCACAACCGGTCGCTTCATATTCTCACCAAACCTGGAGTTGTTAAGTACCGAAGCAAACATTACCATTAGGGACAGTTTTTATTACTTGTGGTCTATCATCGCCGTATTCTGCATCCATAACGTGCTCAAATATTGATCTCGTTGGAGAACCTAGTTTGTTCCATTCATAGAGTTAGGCTCATGCATCCACGTTATCTTAGTCAAGTCTTCCTTTCATTCATGGTACATGCGTGTGTGGACTGTGGAGCGTGTGCGGAGTCAAGTCTCCTGGGCTACCAACCTATGTGGAAGGCACCTGATGCGCTTCTGCGACGTGCAACTAGCTGAAATAACTGAATTGACCTGAGCTAACGAGGCAAATACCTGAGGAAAAACTACCGCCGTTAGCCCAAAGCAATCGGGCAGAGTTTTCGCACAAAAAAGTTTGCCGGATCGACTGACCCGACATAGGCCACTGCTAGCATATCGGAACACTGGAGAGGCAGAGCCAAACGTCCAGCGGCGGGAAGTAGGCAATTGACCGCATGCCCCCAGCCAGTCGGCTAGGTCACCGCTGGGGTAGGCCAGCCAGGCTACCGCCAGCCACGGTTGCCATCCTGCGGTCCGTGCAGACGGGCTGGGCGCTCTAGGCAGTCGCCGGAGCCGTGAGTCAGCCTTTGGATGTCCACGGCGCAGGCCACGGGCTAATTGTCATCGAGCGTGGGCTACCAGCCGAGCGAGTACGCGCAGCAAACCGCTGCTAAGCGAGGCTCGCGTAGTCCAGCTAGCGTCGAAGAGTGGGTGGGTGGATCCGGGTAGCCATCATTGACCCAGGCTAGCAAACGCTAGATCCAACCACTAGGGACCCGAATCCGGTCGGCCAGCCGCCAAAAGCAGGGGAGCGGCTCCAGAGCCGCCACCGCCCGCCCGGGCAAAGCTGTCGTGGGACTCCAAAAAGGAGGATGGCTGGTGGGCCATGCGCGACTGGGATTGTAGATCCGTCCCCTGGAGGCTCAAATTCGACCGACCGACTACCGCTTGTTGGAGTTGAAGTGGGAGGGGTTGTGTGGTTGGAGGAGCGAGGGGGTGGGGAGGGGATGTTGCGTGTGGGAGCCCTTTTTTGGGTCCTTTGCTATCCGTCACCGTCGCATGTGGGAGGCGGCGACAGTGGTTGGAGGGGAGGCAAGAAGGGGGAGAGGTAGTCACCGGCGTGGTCGCCCCGAGCGGCCCATTGGGTGCACCCAGGGAGTCAGGGGAAGGGAAGGGTGTTCTAGGGTGCCATGATGATGACACCTGAACTCCTTATTTTTGTCTAGGGGTAGATTAACTAGGGGTGCATTAGTCGATCTTTTACTATTCTCCTTATTTTTGTCTTAAATAATTTGTGTAAATCCTTTTTATTTAGGACGAAAGGGTAAACCTTTAGGAGGAGGGTCAAGGTCGTGAGATTCCATTATATATATTGGCAGTACGTTCTCAGTACTTTCGTGAACCTACTAGTATATATGCTCTCAATATAATAGATGACCTGCATGTTATTAACATGTTGGTATCAGATCCTTTTTCTATTGCTTTTGTTTAAATATTTATAGAATAATGATAATTAATTTGGTTTGCTTGTTGTGCCAAATAACTAGACAGTTAACTACGATAATATATATGTGTGTGTGCGCGCGCGCGCGCGTCTGTGTGTTTGTGTGAATGATTATAAAATAACTCGACCAGCCTGAGGTATGATCTCCCCCACAGTTAAGGTAGAAGACCTTAACCATGCAAAATCCTTGAACCCAAGTTTTTGCCGCTGATGGGATTTTTTTTAACAATGCATTATGAGCTACCAACTTGTTGGCACAAAGCAAACCTATTCAAATTCGCTCCATAGGGAGTCGATCCCATAACCTGAGGTTCTACTAAAGCTCCTGTAAACATTAGGCTACAGAACCTTTCGTATGTCCGAATGATTCGCTTTTTAGCATGGAGATTTACATCACTCTTCCTTCCTAACCGCGTGCCAATTATTTTATCTAATCAGATTCTGCCACCAAACTAACTTACTAGCAGAGATATTCCGCACTACCCAGCTTTTAATGCCGTTGGTTAACTGAGTATCAACTCTCTATTTCAAGTTCTATTCTTTTGTGAAGTAGTTCTGAAGGACCGGAAGTTCTATTCTTTTGTGAAGTAGTTCTGAAGGACCGGAAACGGCGACCAGAGGGGGGGAGGGGGGGGGGGCTCAATGGGAGCCTAAAAAATTTCATTCGAAATTAAGTGGCCACTGTCCCAGCTTCACCGCCAAATAAGCAAACAAAGCACCGTGATGTTCACGACCTAAATGAGTGGGTGGATGTTCCTTAAGAATACAGCGGGACACCACAAATCCAACGCAACAAGCGGAAATCGAATCGGGCTCAAAACGCGCAAACCGCAGCCAAAGCAAGAATACTAGCTGTGCTGGAATCACTGTAGCAAAATGGTTACTGTAGCAGGCGAAACTTGGAGCAACAGTAAACTTGAACTGCACACGGCGGATCACTCAAGTGCTGACCATTACTGTCCAATTTGTCCAAGTGCCAATCGAGCACAGTTGAAGATTTGGACCAGCACCTGAAACTTGACTGATGCTGAACACAGGAAGCAGTGACACCGGACAGGGATTTCAGACCATCGGACGCGAGCAAGGAACTGTACACGAGTCCGGTGGTTCGAACAGACAAAGACTGAGAAGAAAAGGAAAGCACCGGACAAGGAAATCAGAGCACCGGACGCGCACCCGTGACTCTTTATGTGTCCGATGCGACAGCAGTCTGCTTGCTGCCGAGAAGCCAAGTCGTGCTACTTGTGCCATGCAGAGCAAACAGGAAGCACAAGAAATCACTCGCACAAGATTTGGATTAGTTAAATGAAAAAGCAATCATTAGACTCCTGTTGCTTGAAAGTGACCACGAAAAATAAAACACGAACAGGCAAAAGCACTTGGTTCTGGACACAACTGCTAGCACTCGATTCTTGATACTGCTATTCAACCTGAAGAAAAATCAACACAGCTACAGGACTCGAGCAGGGTCAGCGCTGCTGAACTCCTCCACACCAAAAAACTATGCTGACACCGACGCAGGAACAGGGAAGGATACGAGCACAAGAACAGACAGGGGTGGCGACCACAAAATCGATGAAATCCATCCCAAATCAAAACGAATCGCTTCCAAACTTTGCACACGTGAAATTCAAATGGCTACAAACTCATCATCAAGAAATCATCGCTTGAGATTGACTCAAACTCTAGGAAAATCAGATCGTAGCTAAGCAGAAAAATAGGAGAAAATGAGGAAAAAAAAACATGAGAACAAGCGACGAATTCCGGAGGAGTTACGAGATTAGGGCCTCGATTCTCACCCAAAATCACAAGTTTACACAACCATGTGTCTTAGTTGTGGATCTCTTGCTAATGAGTTGCTCTAACCCTAAGTGAAGGAGGTTTGAGAGTGAACGAGAGAGATGAGGAGGGGAGGGGCTGCCATCCCCTTCTTATCATCACTATTACATTTTGCGAATAAACCCCTAACTACTAACTACAGCTACTCAGGCGAGCCAGCTAGCCCTAGGACATTCTGAAATAGCCTGTCGCTGTGAATATGATCGGACAACCCCGCTTCCTGCCTGAGCTGGCGTCGTCTTGACGCAACCTCCAGGATTCCACCACGTGTCGCCCTGCTTCCCGCCGGAAGCAGCTCGCCCCGGGTTTTGTGGCTCAAACCCAAAAACCGACTGGGCCGTGTCCGCAGGTCCTCGACCGCGTCGGCCCACGGTCCGCACCGAGTCCCTCGTCCGTGCACGATCGCCTGTCGGTGCTGCCAAGTGTTCACCCACAGCTGGTGCTCCGGCCTCCGAGTCTCTCGGCCCACGTCCGTCCTTCACCACTCCCGGTCCATCGGCACGGCCCGCTATCTCGACCTTCACTCTGCCATTCGCCACTGCATCCAAGCCCAACACCTGCACACCACAAGCCGACCAACACGACAAGTGAACTCCGTTGACAATCACTCACAATCCGGACCAAGTATCCCACTTGGGTCCGCAAGTTCCATTTCCACTGGACAACTGTGTATGGCTAGTTCTGCCGATGAGCACAGCAGGTAGAGAGAGAAAAGAGGCACTGCTAGCTGGTAATAGTACAACATTGAATTTAACATGTTATCTATTTCTGTGTTATGATTAATTACGCATGTATACAATATATATTTACTTTCTTCTGGATGTACATCTCTAATGTTTTTTTTAAACATGACTTTACGTGTATTTCATTAAGAATGATGTACATGTCTACTGTGAAAATTGGGAGCATGATGGTTCTCTGTGCCATGTAAACGGTCGACCTATAGTCATCCAACAGCGACAATTGCAGGTTTGGTTCATGTTAGTTGTGGTTGGCTCGTGTGGGGGCATCTCAGTAGTTGTTTGCAGGTTTTGTTCATTCAGAGACGGCCAAGCTTTCTCAATGCCGCCGCTTGCTTTGTGGCACATTGCTTTCACTCTTCATCGGAGGTTGTAAGTGAAGTTGGAGCTGCTTGCTGATGGGTGCGGTCATGCTGAGAAATGATGACATGAGGCATTCTCCTATTAGATGTGGGCTAGGTGGTGTTGCTGTTTCTAGGTGACAGGGCTTTGGTGGCTCTGGCTGATGTCCGCCTTGTCTAGTTGATATTGTGACAAGCTTGATGACGATGACACATGACAGGCCCTATGGGAAGATGCTGAGTGTTTATGGTATACTCGGGGCTAGTTTTCCATACCGTCGTGCCTCCGCTGGTTTTATTGCTCCTAATAAACAGTGCGGATATTTGGTTTTTGTCCTAGTTTTCCTTATAAATTAAACCCGGTTAATTCTTTTCTTCTTCAGCTAATCACAGAAGTTCTGTACCCTCTTGAAAGATGTTCTTGGAAAAATATCATTGTCTCAAAGGGGCTATGGTACGGTATGGGTAAGACTTCACTTTCATATATATGTTTCCTTGGATTGAGATTTGTGCCTTTTTCATTTTCTGGTATGAGGTGTAAGTGTGTTAAAGATGTCGATATATTTTTTTTTACTTCACGGCTACACACAGATGCATAGTGTTTTTACATCCAGCTGCTCAATCCGTTAATCATCTGGCAAAGAGATTTTAGACAACAAATGGGAATACTGATTGCTTCTCAAACAAAAGACAAATGGGAATAGTCCCAAGATATGGAATCTCCACCAGAAAAGAATGCCGCAAACCGCCTATAAATAGAGACCACCGTATTTCCACCCGCAACAAGCAAGCTCAAGGGCAAACATCTAGCTAGCACATCCTCTAATGAGAATTGCTACGGTACGCCCAAATGACTGTGAGCCGTTCATTTTATTTGATCGGACGATCACGATTAGATCTTACCTCGTAGGAGGTAATATCTTAAATACATTTTTATTTATTTATTTATTATTATTTAAAATAGGATAAAAAGGAATATCTAGGATATGGAAAATCTTTTTCAGATTTGTTTGCATACATTAGTAGATCTGTTTGCATGCATGTTTTTTTTGACATTAGCGTGATGCACATAAGGGTGGAATTGAGTGATGAAATAAACTTGCCATTTCGAGAAGAAAAAGTAGGCACGGTACATTACAGTGATAAGTGTGTGGCAACAATCATGTCATCAGAAAAAGTAGAGTGATGTAACGATACCTGTAATGTCATCAGAAAAAAATTAGGCACGGTACATTTCGAGAAAAAAATGGGACATGCAAAATCGATAATTAAGGACATGCAATACCGTGACGAATGTTTTTTAAGCAATACCGATAATTAAGGACATGCAAATCATTTGTAAATATCTACCGAGATTGTAGGCTCCAAAAAATGAAAAACGAAAATCATTTTTCAGATTTTTAGTTTATTACATAATTTAAAAAATCCTAATATTCAACGATCTATATTCATTTGAGATATTATCTCCTAGGGAGGTAAGATTTAGATAAGGGTGTACCTTCGCATTGCCCTCCTCTAATGTCTCTCATAGCATCCAGCAGAAAACCAGGTGACAATGTTTGGAAGCACCAAGACCACCGCCATGGCCCCTCCTACTGATGGTGAGGTGAGGGTTCAGAAAGTTGACAAGATTGAGCTCGGCTACAACATCGTGTCCAAGCCAAAACGGTATAAGCCGACAGCGGCAACCAGAAAGTATGCTACTGCTGGTCATGAGGTCACGGGCCGGGAGAAGATCGAGAACCCCAGCAAGCCTAGGAGTGTAGTTTCTGTAGATGACATCAACAAGAGGTCTGAATGGTACATCACAGAGATGAAGAAACGTTTTTCTTGGCTAGCTAGTACCGTACCTGAGCCTGTGATGACAAAGTGAAGATCTGATAATATTGGTGTCGTCCGTGGAATTGGTTTGGTTATTTGTATATTTGATACACTAGTAGAGAGTAGATTTTTGATCCGCAGCCGATTTTAGTTTTAGTACCGGATTTTTTTATGTCCGGGAAAAAAGATATCTTTAATCCTGGTTTTAAAGAACAGCTAGTATTAAATGTTTCTTCACAACGGTTCCCAACGGCTAGATGCTCTGGGAGAGCTTTTAGTCCCGGTTGGGGTCAAGAACTGGGACTAAAAATTAAGTTTTAGTCCCGGTTAAAGCTACAAACCGGGACTAAATCTTTAGTCACGGTTTGTGGCCAAAACCGTGACTAAAGCTTGAGTTTTAGCCCAGGTTAGTATCCAAAACCGGGACTAATGTTCCACCCTGTATTTGAACCTTCTTCTCCCCTGAGCCCGAGCCATTCAAGCTCAGTGTTCTTACTCTCTCAAGCTCAGTTTCTTGCTCTCGCTGTTCTTGCTCTCGGTGTTCTTGCTCAAGGAGTCAAGTAGGGTTTGGAGCTCGGTCTACATTACTCCAAGTTCAGTTCTACGGTTGTAAAGGTTACTATCTTTATTCTCTCTTGTTTAGTTACTATCATATCTCAATTCTTGGCCTAGAAAAAATTGGATCGATATATATATATATATATATATATATATATATATATATATATATATATATATATATATATATATATATGCATGCATGATTCTTCTCTCCATTTTTATGTGTCAAGCTCAAAATCACTTCATAGTTTGCATTTTTGGTTGAAGGAAGATTAAATGAGCCGGTATACATATTTCATTGCTAATATACATATCACACATTGGTTGCTCAAATATTGGTTGCATATGTTTTAAATTTTAGGAATTTTTTTTTCACTTGTTAAAATACATTATTAGGAATTTAAGTGCTTTACAAATTTGAGTCTAGAGAGTAAAGAGTAGATGACGAATGCTTCCGGGTCCTCGGCCTATCATCGGGTTCAAAAGAGGCTGAGACCATATCTCCCTCTCATTGAGTGCGGCGAGTGCAAGAAAAAGAATGTGCTTGAGTTTCGAGTGAAGAAGGAGGGTCCCAACAAGGGGCGCATCTTCTATAAGTGTCCGGATCGTAATGTGAGTTACTCCATCGCATTTGATGATTATATATAATAAATTATGTATTTTTTTACTAAACTTATGTATTTTTTGTCTTAATTTCAGTGGGATGGCAGTGGATGTCTAGGGTGGTACTGGGAAGAAGAGTATGCCAAACACGTGTTTGGAACTCTTGTAGAGGCGGCTGCGGTGGGTGATGAGCTAGCTGATGAGGCACTGAGCCCGCGAACGAAGCCCATTGATGTTGAACAGACGAATGATTTGTCTATTTTAGTTGAGATCGGTCGTGATATCCTTAGGCTGTTGAATTGTATTTTACGTTTAATTAGTTTAGTGCTAGTTGTGACTGTTTACATTGCAGCGAGGCTTCTATAAATTAATGTCTAGTATTGTGATATATGTTCGTTTGTCTTGTAATGTAGATGAGTCGGCATTGGATGTACAACACTGATCGTCGCTCTAAAGATTTCATTGAGGGCGTGCATATTTTCTTAAATGTGGCCGAGTCAAACAAGCGGGATGGATTCATGTGCTGTCCATATGCTGTATGTAAGAATTTGAAGGAATATTCTTGCTCAAGGATTCTTCATTTTCACTTGTTCAAGTCGGGTTTCATGCCAAATTACATCTGCTGGACCAAACACTGAGAAAGAGGTGTTGTAATGGAAGAAGATGACGAAGAACAATGGGACGATGGTGGCACTATTGCTGACTATGGTGTATTAAACAATGATATTCCAATGGAGGAAGCTGAAGAAGAGATACCAGCACAAGATGATCCCGTTGATGATCTTGCTCAGGCTATTTGCGATGCAAAGAGAGAATGCGAAAGTGAAAAGGAGAAGATCAAGTTCGAGCGTATGCTAGAGGATCACAAGAAGTTGCTATACCCAACTTGTGATGCAGGACAGAAAAAATTGGGTAGCACACTAGAGTTGTTGCAATGGAAGGCAAAGAATGGTGTATCCGACAAGGGATTTGGGGAGTTGCTTACAAAAATAAAGAAGATGCTTCCAAAGGATAACGAATTACCAGCCACTACCTATGAAGCCAAACAGATTGTCTGCCCTCTGGGATTGGAAGTCACAAAGATACATGCATGTCCTAATGATTGCATCCTCTACCGTGGCAAGGAGTACGAGAAGTTGGATTCTTGCCCGGTATGCCATGCATCACGGTATAAGATCAGGCGAGACGACTCTGGTGATGTTGAGGATGAAAGAACTAGAAAGAAAATCCCTGCCAAGGTTATGTGGTATGCTCCTATAATACCACGCTTGAAGCGTTTGTTCAAAAACAAAGAGCATGCAAAGTTAATACGGTGGCACAAAGAAGACCGTAAGATAGACAATATGCTGAGACACCCGGCTGATGGGTCTCAATGGAGAGCAATCGATCGAGAGTTCCCAGATTTTGCAGGCGACGTAAGAAACATATGATTTGCTTTAAGCACGGATGGTATGAATCCTTTCGGGGAGCAGAATAGTAGTCATAACACTTGGCCTGTTACACTATGTATCTACAACCTACCTCCATGGTTATGCATGAAGAGAAAGTTCATTATGATGCCCGTGCTAATCCAAGGACCAAGGCAGCCTGACAATGATATCGATGTGTACCTGAGGCCACTAATTGAAGAACTACTGCTTTTGTGGAACAAACCAAGTATACGTGTTTGGGATGAGCACAAACAGGAGCACTTTGACCTCCGTGCATTGTTGTTCGTAACAATCAATGAATGGCCTGCTCTAAGTAATCTTTCAGGACAATCGAACAAGGGATATAATGCATGTGTGCACTGTTTCACGGACATTAAAGGTATATTTTTGAAAAAATGTAGAAAGGTTGTCTACCTTGGGCATCGTCGATTCCTGCCTGCGAATCACCCTGTAAGAAAGAAAGGCAAGCATTTTAAAGGTAAGGCGGACCACAAGTCCAAGCCTATCAACCGCACCGGTGAGGATGTACTCGATATGGTCAAGAACGTGAAAGTAGTCTTCGGAAAGGGACCTGGCAGTGAACCCGTTCCAAACGACGCCAGCGGTCATGCACCTATGTAGAAGAAGAAGTCCATATTTTGGGAGCTACCATATTGTAAAGTCCTAGAGGCCCGCAATGCGATTGACATGATGCACATAACAAAGAATCTTTGTGTGAACCTGCTTGGCTTCATGGGTGTGTACGGGAAGAGCAAGGACACACCTAAAGCACGAGAGGACCTCCAGCGTTTGAACGAGAAGACAGCTGATGGACACCAATACTTACGACCTGCTAGTTACAGTCTTAGCAAAGAAGAGAAGGAGAGCCTGTTTGAATGCCTAGACAGTATTAAGGTACCATCCGGATACTCCTCAAATATAAAAGGTATAATAAACGTGCTAGAGAAGAAATTCCACAACTTAAAGTCCCATGACTGTCACATGCTCATGGCACAATTGCTTCCAGTTGCATTAAGAGGAATTCTACCTCCAAATGTACGTCTAGCCACCGTGAAGTTATGTGCATTCCTCAACTCAATTTCTCAGAAGGCAATCAATCCTCTAGATCTTGCTAAGCTACAGAATGACGTGGTTTAGTGTCTTGTCAACTTCGAGTTGGTTTTCCCTCCATCCTTCTTCAATATCATGACGCACCTCCTAGTTCACCTGGTCAAGGAGATTATTATTCTGGGTCCTGTGTTCCTACACAACATGTTCCCCTTTGAGAGGTTTATGGGAGTCCTAAAGAAGTACGTTCACAACCGTGCTCGGCCAGAAGGAAGCATCGCGAAGGGCTACGGAACCGAGGAGGTCATTGAGTTCTGTGTTGACTTTATTCCTGATCTAGACCCAATTGGTGTTCCAGAATCACGACATGAGGGGAGGCTAAGTGGAAAGGGGACACTAGGCAAGAAAACATATATCGGTCAGGGTGACGATTATTTCAATAAAGCACACGACACAGTTCTGCAAAACTCTACCTTGGTGGAGCCATATATGGACAGACACAAGGAATTCCTACTATCACAGTTTCCAGGCAAGTCTGAAGCTTGGATTTCGCGCCATCACATAGAATCTTTTAGCGGTTGGTTACGAAAAGAATGTCAGGGTGATGAGAGTATTTCGGAGCAACTATGTTTGTTGGCTAGGCAACCATCATGGCATATCCTCACATACAAAAGGTATGAGATAAATGGAAATACATTCTACACAGTAGCCCAAGATAAAAGGATCACCAACCAAAACAGTGGTATCCGCATAGATGCCACAGAACCGAACGGGACTAAGCAAACATACTATGGCCGCATAGAGGAGATATGGGAACTAGACTATGGACCTAGTTTTAAAGTTCCTTTGTTCAAGTGCCAGTGGGTAAAGGTGTCCGGAGGCGGGGTAACAGTGGACAACCAGTATGGAATGACAATAGTGGACCTCAATAACAGTGGGTACAAAGACGAACCATTTGTGCTTGCCAAGGATGTCAATCAGGTATTCAATGTCAACCTCGATCACCCGATTCATACCCTGTCCGCCGTTCGCCCTCGATGCCGCCGCCGCCTCTCCGACCGCTGCAACGACTGCCGGCCGCTAGTGCCCCGCCGGCGTGACGCCCCGCCGCCCGCGTGGCGCCCTGACCTGCTCGAGCTCGCCACCGCCGCGCGCGCCGCCATGCCCCAGCGCGCGGGATCTCGACGCGCCCCGCCGCGCCCTGCATCGACACGCCGCCGGCCTCCGTGTTGCCGGCCGCCGCCGCTGCGGGCTGCCTACGAGCCTCGATACCGGCCGCCGCGAGTTCCGCCGCCGGCCCAGCCCTGTCCCTCTGCTCACCGCCGCCCTACTCGCCTCTCCTCGACGCCGCCACCGCGGCCTCTCCGTGTTGCCGGCCGCCGCCGGACTGCCCCTCTGCGAGCCTCGACGCCGGCCGCCGCAAGATCCGCAGCCGGCCCGGCCTTTCTCCTCTGCGCGCACGCCCCGGCCAGCTCCTCTGCTTTCTCAGCGCCGGCCGCCGAGGTAAGCAAAAAGTTTTTTTTTTCATTTAGTTAGTTTAGTTTTATTTTTAGTTAGTTAATTAGTTTAGTTTTGTTTAGATAATTTAATTAGTTAATTAGTTAGTTAGATATTATTAATTAGTTCTATTTCTAGTTAGTTAGCTTAGTTAGTTAGTTTAGTTTAGTTTAGTTAGTTATAGGTTAGTTAGTATAGTTAGTTAGTTTATAGTTAGTTAGGTTAGTTAGTTTAGTTAGTTAGTTTAGTTAGTTAGGTTAGTTAGTATAGTTAGTTAGTTTAGCTAGTTAGGTTAGTTAGTTTAGTTAGTTTAGTTAGTTTTTTTTCTTTATTACTAATTATTAGTTTAGTTTAGTTTAATTAGTTAGGACCACATGCAAATTAGTTTGTAGTTTAGTTTTTGTAGTTAGTTTAGTTATTAGCTTATACTAATTAATTTTGTAGTTAGTTTTTGTAGCTAGTTTTAGGGTTTAGTGTTACGGCTAGGGTTTTGTGTAGGGTTTAGGGCTAGGGTTTAGTGTTGGGGTTTAGGGCTAGGGTTTAGTGTTAGGGTTTAGGCTTAGGGCTACGGTTTAATTAGTGTTAGGGCTAGGGTTTTGGTTTTCTATCTCTTTTGTTCCACATGCAATATTAATATTAACAATTTTTCCCCTCTAGATGGCCGAAAAAAGAGACAATATGGAACAAGAAATGATGGACATTATCAACACTGGCAGTCAACACTGGCCGGAGGGAGAAGACGACGGGAGTCAGTACTTAGTGGATGATGGGAATGTGCAGCAAGACAATGTTGCAAATAATACTATTGGCGAGGTATTTGTTTATTGTGAACACATGGTTACGAAATCATTATATGCGTGGTTACCGATACTTATTAAATATTTGTTTTTTAACTTAATTTTGTAGCCATCTGGAACGACGACATCTACGGGCAAGAGCAAAGGAGTCCAGGGCCCCAAGAAGCCATTAGAGGGTCGCTTTGTGATCACAGAGTTCGACACAGATACGGGCGAACCATTAGGACCACATGCAAAGAAATTCGTGAACCATTGTGGATACCTTGTAAGGGACAGGATCCCGATCAGTGCACGAGAATGGAAGGCAAAGCCTAGTGCTCCTGATGTCAGCTTTGTTTCTGATGTTGACAAGAATCTAGTGTTGAATGATATTCTTCAACATTTCACGCTAGAGACGGATAATTATCCAGAGTTCAACAGCGAAGACTTGAAGTCGCTAGTTAGGCGCTGGGCAATGAAGAAGATAGCCACACAGTTTCAGAGTTGGAAGAAAAGTCTCTACAAGAAATATGTGAAGGAGAACAAGACGCCAGATTTTGACCGAGCCACTGGTCCGATCACAAAGTGTAGGCCCTACTGGGATGAATTTGTACAGTACAAGTTATCGAAAGAGGGTGAGACACGGGTCAGAAGGAACACTGAGAATGCTCGCAAAAAGGAATACCACCATCACTTGGGATCAGGTGGTTACCCTTCTGCCATTCTCAAGTGGGAAAAATTAGAAGCTGATATTTTAGCCAAGGGGCTCATACCAGAATCAGCTGCATGGCCTGTACGTGTGAAACAATGGTTTTTTGGTCATGGGGGAAGTCTTGACCTGTAGACCGGGAAGGTAGTTCATGGCCAGAAACTTATAGACGCGGCAGAAAGATTGCAATATATTATGCACGCTAAAGAGAAAGGGGTATTCAGGCCGAAGAGAGAAGGACTAACTGACATATGCCATTGGTACCGCTGAGCACCCTGGCCGAACCAGAGGCTTGGGACCGGGTGTGACGTGGGAACATGGTTTCCCTGAGGACAAAGATAGCTACAGAAGCCGTCAAAGAAGGAAGGAAGAGGAGGCAGAGCAGATGCGCAAGTTAGAAGAATATGTTCACGAGTCACGTGAAGCGCTACGTCAGTCTCATGAACGTGAGAAACAACTTGAAGCAAGAATGCAAGAGGAAATAGTAAGGCAGATGGAATTAGCATTGAGTAGACATACATTAGAAGGAGTTAGCCAACCAGAAAATCTTGCAAAAAGCAGTTGTGCTTCTACTGAGGTGCCAAATCAGCAAGATGACAGAGCATTGCGCTTCCCCGTGGATGATATCACTAATCCACTGACACCGTGTGAGCTGCACATTGCACAGGGGAACTCCACAGTCATGGTTGCTACCGGTATTGTAAACCCGGTAGACCCGACCAAGACACCCACTATCCATGGGAGAAGAATACCACCTGGATATGCTAGCGTCTCGGTGGATAGAGTTACCAAAGGTTTTGGTAATGTGCCTCTTGAAATTGAAGGAGGTGATGGGGAGAAGACACTAGGAGAAGCTGAGAAGACATTCATTGTATGGCGCAAGTGATACATTATTATTCCAGGGGCGCCATCGCCGCCTCGTCCTAAAGAACAGTAGCAAAGGCCAAGTCCAATAATCCATTCCCCAGACCATCAGAGTGCTCTGGGCTGCGAGTACGAAGATGTGTTTACACCAGACAGGGCGTCATCACCTCCACCAACAGCAAAGCCGTCATCGCCGCCACGAGTTCCAACACCTCCCCCACCTACCAAGCCATCTACTAAGAGGCCTCCACCACAGGTGGTGCAACCAACCCTGCCCGCAAAGAAGAAAGCCACCAGGCAAACAAAGCACCCCATTCCTCAGAAACTGCCCGGTGAAAAGACTAAAGAGGAGTTAGATGTTGCGGTGAAAAAACAAGTCGCAGATTTTTTCACAAGACAACCAAAGGAGATAGAAGAGATGAAGAAAAAGAATGCGCAACCGTACTACTATCTACCTCGCGATGCTTTAAGGCAGAAAAGGATGGAGCACGAGAAGAAGTTGAGAGAAGCTAAACAGTCCCTCTCTCTATCGGACTATGACCGCTCTCTCACGAAGTCTATTGACAAACAGAAGAAGGCAGGTAAAGATGTTCCACAACTCGGCAAACAAGACAAGCAATCAATCCCCCCGCTAATTGTTAGTGATCAGATACCGAATCAATATGGCTCATTTATGGACCACATCCAGGTACCTAGTGAGGTCAATTTGAACGAGTTTGAAGCTTTCATGGCGGAAACTGGTATGAAACTTGCCCAAATGGTTGGATTGGAGCAAGTGGAGAAAGCGCAAGTAGTTGACGAGTGGAGGAAATATCAACATGGTCGGAGTCTATGAAATCCAAAAACCCTCAGTCAACTAGGTACGCAAATGTACTTGCTAAACAAGTGGTACCTTAGGGCATGTACACGAGGTGAGTCTTGGATTTCTGTCCGAATTAGAAACCAACATTGGTTCCGTGGTGATGATATTATGTTTGTTGATTTTGCTGAATTACACCAACTATGCCACATGGACTCCCTCGACAAAACAATAATGAGCTACTATTGTTTGTAAGTGTACTTTCTTTCTGCAATTCAAATCTCTCTCTATATATATCCTTACTCTCTCTCTATATATATGCAGCTATGAGATGCAAATGTGCAAACAGAGAGGGTCTAATGAAGTTAGTTTCATTGATCCACATATTGTATTCAAACACCCTAAACCCAACCCAACATGGAAAGAAGACACAGAGAAGAATCTCATGAAGTTCTTAGCAAAGCAACGCGGCAAGAAACAGATACTCTTCCCCTACAACTTTAACGATCATTGGATATTGATCGTCATCGATCTTCAACAAAGGCACATGGAGATCTTAGATTCTATGAGAAAGAGCCTGGACCAAATCCAAGATATGATAGATATTTTTCAGAGGTAATTTATTTCTCCTTAGCTTCTTCAATTGCAGTGTTTGGAAAATATTCACATCGATCATTGGATATTTTTATTTTGATTGGCAGTGTTTGGAAAAGATTCATCGAGAAATATGACCTCAAACATTGCAAAGCACCACTGACTATAATCCCATACATGGTAAGTATATATACTTAGAGGCCATTCATGTTATATATGTATCTATATATATATATTGTCCGGATCGGATGACAATCTTTTTTTGTCTTGTAAAGTGGGTTCTGCGGCACCAACCCGGGAATAACACTTGTGGATACTATGTCTGCGAGTTCATGAGGGTGTACTCAGTCAGAACTGACCGGGAGAAGCTAAAAGTACGATAAATCGATCTCATATTAACTCACACAAATGTATATATATATAATCATATATATTAATACCTTTCACTTTGACTCTGTTTGAAGACTGATTATTTAAAGAAAAAGGTCCTGGTAAAAGACGAGCTCGAGGCAATTCAAGAGACCATAACAGGGTTTCTTAATGATCAAGTTTTGAATTCCTCCAGAGAATTTTACAATGACCCCAATGAATCTTGGAAGCCGGGCAACGGTGGTGATGAAGATGACTGAAGGGCATATATATATGTTGGAGTGAAAACTTTTGAAGAGGAAAACATTTAGAGTGAAAAAAGTGTTAAACTCTCTAGTATATATGTATATGTATATGTATATATATATATGTAGTTTGTAATATATATATGTCTTATGTCGTATTGTGCCCTTTGTCAAAACCGACACACACACATATAATATATATATATATATATGTAATATGTGTGTGTATATGTGTGTGTATAGATAATTTTAAATTGAAACCATAATTTAAAAACAAAACGAATAATGAACTGAAAAAACACAAAAAACAAAAAAAAGAAAGGCTTTAGTCCTGGTTGTTTATACAAACCGGGACTAAAAGGTTCCACAGACCCGAGGACACGTGGTCTGGGCTGCAGACCTTTTAGTCCTAGTTTGTGTTTCAAACGGAGACTAAAGGTCCACTTTTGATCTCGGTTCTGGACCCGAGATTAAAAGGGGTGGCATTTACTCCCGGAAGCTTGTTCCCGGTTAGGAAACCGGGGCTAAAGGGGTTTCCCAACCGGAAACAAAGCCCATTTCTGTACCAGTGATATTACTCTGTGGGATGTAATATATACGTGAGAGACTGCTTCAGTTATATATTACTCTTATGCATGATGTACGCATGCTATGTATATGACATATAGATAACATATATAACGTTTGAGTAACAAGCTTAGTATCAATATGCATGATTGATGCCCATGTTTTCTTCTCTCTGATCCTGTATCTGTATTTTTTTTCCTTTGTAATATCCAAATGGTTTACCCAGTTTCTGGTCACTTTAGTCCATGTAATGTCCAAAGAACGCGGCACACATACGATCATGCATTGTTGCATTGTTTTTACATTTGTTCTTTTGGAGTATCTTAAAAAAAGGCTAATAAGGATGCATCGCTATATCAAAAGTTGGTGGGTTACACAAGGTTTGCTTTGGTCGATCAAATTGGATGAAGTCCTTTTACAGTTCATATAAGAGCAACTTCTGTGCTGGAGGATGTTAGATAGATACATACACAGACCAATCACAGTAGACAAGTCTCCCATACGGTGTGAAAGGCACCTGATGCGCTTCCACAACATGTAACTGCATGCTTTAACTTTGCATCGATCGACCAGTCCAGCTAGCTACCGACAAAGATATATATATTTGGAATGATTGGAACTAACGTGGAGCAACCAGAGCAACACATTAGATTTGCCATCAGTGTCTTGCTAGTTGCTCGATCGATCAATCGAAATTATTATGTGAAAAAAAACGCATTTGATTCCGGGACCGATTTCGATTTCCATTCTGATTGCACGGGGATTGCCATGCATGAATATGATGTCTCAGCGACAGCACCATCAATCCTAGTGTACTGTATGACGTTTGGCCCTCAACGTAATAAGCTCAACATACGTATACGTACAAAGCTAGGTACCATTTCTTCCCAGGGTAACTATATGCCCCATTTTGCCCGACATTTGACGCTGACATTTAGCTCTTGGAAAGCAACAATTTCCTCATGGAGAAGATTTCGGCATTTTTATGCGTGATCTGCACCGAGTAATGCGGACACAAGTGTGAGACTTAGTGTCCGGATGAGTGATGAGTGATTGTCAATGGAGTTCACTTGGCATGTTAGTCGGCTTGTGGTGTGCAGGTGTTGAGCACGGAGGCATGCAGTGGCGGATGGCGGAGCGAAGGTCAAGTGAGCGGGCCGTGCCGATAGACTGGTAGGGTGAAGGACGGACGTGGGACTTGGACCGAGGGACATGGACACCGGAGTGCCAGTTGCAGGGGCGGACAGTTGGTGACATCGACAAGCGCGATCGAGCATGGTCGTGGGACTCGGAGCGGTAAGTGGGCCGGCGGGACGCGGCCTAGGACGGTTTATGGGTTTGGGCCTCAAAACTTGGGCGAAACTGCTTCCGGGGGAAGCGGGACGACACGTGGTGGAATCTCCGAGGTTGCGTCAGGGCGACGGCAACTCTGAGCAGGAAGCGGGGTCATCCGATTACATCTTCAGAGACACGCTGTTCCAGAGAGCTCTAGGGCTAGTTGGCTCGCCTGATTAGCAGTAGTGAGTAGTTAGGGGTGTTTTTAGAAAACTGTAATAAGTCGATAAGATGGGGTAGTATGGCAGCCCCCTCCCTTCCATCTCTCTCTCATTTTCTCTCGTCCCTCTCCTTTGCTTAGGGTTAAGACACTTGCGTAAAGAGAGATCCACAATTTTGGTTCATGGTTGTGTAAACTCATGATTTTGAGTGGGAATCGCGGCCCTAACCTCGTGATTTCTCTGGGATTCGAAGTTAAGTCTTGTGTTCTTTGTGTTCTTCGGTTGTTCTTCGTTTCCCCTCTCTTGTGTGATGTGATTCACGAGTTTTGGGGCATTTCAACTCGTTCCTTTTGCGTACACTTGATCTTTGCATGTGGAGAGTCTTTTGACCGAAGGAAATCACTTGATTCCAATCCTACTGGTAGATCGGGGTGATTCTCCACCATGTGCGAGTTTATGAGCATTTTTTGAATTTATTCGATTTCTGGATTTTTGCTTCGAGTTGGGTCTTGATCTTCTCTGGATATCTTGCTGACCTACTCCTTCATCTCCGTGCCAAATCTCGTCTTAATCCAAGATCATTAGACTCGATTTTGAATTTTTGGAGAAGAGTTCGGGGTGCAGCCCGATAATCCCGACCAAGTTTGCATCCTGTTCAGACCAGGCTTCTATCCTGGTCAGAACAAGTATACATCCTGATTAGACCAGGTTTGCATCTCAGTTTCACACCACGGTCAGACCAGGTGTACATCCTGATCAGACTAGGTTTCCATCCCGGTCAGGCCGGCTCTTCATCCCGGTCAGACCAAGCTGTGCAGGATTTTGTCATGATTCTTGCACCTTTTGAGTTTTGCTGCTCCGTTTCAAGATCCACTTGTTTCTATGGGTTTGTTATCACCTTAGGAACATTTCTGGATCATCCAATCACAACTTGATTGAGGTGATTCGGTTTTAGGCTCTTTCTTAATTTTGGTTGGAGTAGAGAGCTTATTTTTGGATTTCGGGTGTTTCAAAGTTGTGTTCAATTTCTTGCTGGTTTGAGTGCTCCGCTGTGTTCGTCGGTCATCACCGAGATCATCCAGCCATAGTTTGGCCCATGAGCATCTCGTTTGTCATTTCCGCTGCTTTAAGGTTTTAGGTGAGTTTTGGGAAGCAAGCCATTTCTGCCTTGAGCAAAATTTTTATTGGCTCCCATTCACCTCCTCTGGTCGCCATTTCCGGTCCTTTAATTGGTATCAGAGCCCGTTAAGGATCACTTCACCTTAATCGTTCCGTGATCCGCGAAGGCGATGGATTGTGGTTCCGGCAAACCACCTCATTTCGATGTGTCGAACTATGCCTATTGGAAGATGCACAGATCCGCGCTTCTCCAGGGCATCGACTACACCGTTTGGCAGATTGTCGAGAACGAGACTTACGTTGTGCTTGCTCCGGTGGCTCGGATCACTCAAGAGCAAAAGGATCAACACAATGCTAACAATCGTGCTCGCAGTGTTCTTTTGCTAGCCTTTCGATCTCGAAGTTTGAGCGTGTCTCGAATTGTACGACAGCTTGAGAGATTTGGCAAAGGCTTCAAGCCTTCCATGAGGGCACCGCCCAAGTGAAAACCCGTCTCTTTGAAGCGTACAAGCGAGAGTACGAAAACTTCAACAAGCTTAATGGTGAGTCCATTGACTCCTTGTTTGCCCAGTTCCATGCCATCATCAAGAAGATGAGGGCAAACAAAGCTCAACTTCCCTACGATGACCATGAGAGAGCCCTAAATCTTCTACATGCCTTAGATCCAAGAGTGTGGGGCATGCGAGTGACAGCCATCACCGAATCATCCTCCTATGACACCCTCACGGTAGATGAGCTCTTTGACAAGCTCAGGGCTGCTGAGATTGGTCAAGTTACCCATGCCAAGATCTGAAGATCTTCTTCTCCTTCTATGGCTTTGGTGTCAGGTAATGGAGGTAATGGTTCGACTTCTTCTAACCCTTCACAGTTGTCCTTTGCTTTGTCTTCTCTTGTGACTATTACAAAGGAGCAGCTGGAGGTCCTTGGTGATGATGAGCTTGCTCTCGTCATCAATCGGTTTTCCCAGTTTCACAAAAACTGGATGATCCACTGGTGAGGAGGTCGTAAGGAAGGTTGCTTCGAGTGCGCGGACTTGGACCACTTCATCGCCAATTGCCCCAAGAAGGGCAAGTCTTCATCCAAGCATGACTTCTCCAAGCGACGAGACAAGAAGGAGTACACTTCCGACAAGCATAAGGCCAAGAGCTTCGATAAGGAGGCGTACAAGAAGTGGTTCCAGAAGAAGATTCAAGCCAAGCAGCGAGCCTTCCTCGTCTCCCTCAGCGACATCGATGATGACTCTGGCGATGATCGTGACTCTTCCTCAAGTGATGATGAAGCCACGAAGAAGGTTGAGGACAAGCTCAACGGCCTCTGCTTCATTGCACACTCTACTCATGGAGGACTTTGCGCCATGGCGGTCGAGGATGCCGAGTTAGAGTCCGGGAAAGGCAAGGCACTTGATGATGACACGACATCACAGGTATCGCACAATCTTGATGACTTGGCTGCCGAAGTTGATGCTTTGAATGCTGCACTAGTGAGCCAGGATAAATTGCTAAAGTGCGCCACCCATGAGAGGAAAGAGTATAAGGAGAAGTGGGAGGTAGCGTTAAAAGAGCTTGAGTTGGCTAAGACTAGTGTGGTAGTCACCGAGGAGTTTGAGTGTGACGAGTGTGTTGTGCATATGGGTGACTTGGCTAATTTGCAGTCTAAGTACGCCCGTGATTTAGAGAAGGTAGATGAGGTGAGGGTGAGACCTATTCTCTTGGGTGCGTACAAGTCTTGCTCAGGCTTGCAAACCGAGTTGGCAGAGAAGAATGCCAAAATTGCCTTGCTAGAGAAGGCCAACTTGGTTCGCACTAGTGATGGGAAGTGTGCTTTGTGTGAAGATGTGGAGATAGAGCTTGGCAACTGCAGGCATGAAAAGAGGCATCTTGAGGAGGAAAACACTTACCCCCGAACCATATTGAGTTGGGTTTCTTGCAGTGAGCCTCAATTGGGAATGATGGTTAGCCAATTCCATAGGGGAACGGATGGCTCGGGATTAGGCTTTGCACTAGGTGGAAAAGATGGTGTGGGGATATAAACCCCCGGTACTACAAATCAAGACATGGGCCGCACCATCAAAGCTGGCCCGGCCCAGAAGATAAGGGCGTGCGGCGCTAGGCATTGCACTGCACGGTTATTGTACCAACTTGGATAATTTACTTGTATCCTTATCCCTTCGGAGTATATAAGGAAGGGCAGGGGTCACCCTTTAGATCAGGCCAACTCAGATCATAGCAATACAATACAGCAACACACAGGACGTAGGGTATTACACCTCACGGCGGCCCGAACCTATATAAATCTTGTGTCTCACGCTTTCTGCGTAATGCTCATTCGTCTAAGGCGCACTTTCACCGATAAATCTACTACCTTGGGCATACCTCTCGATAGACCGCCGACGATATTTCATCGACAATGTTCGGGCACTCAGAAGATTTTCTCCGCCGATGAGATACTAAGTATCTCTTCATTTTCTTCTCTCAAGGGTTGCTTAACGTACCTTGGTAGCCACGCCTTAATCCGTGAAACCTGTCTTCGCCCCGTAAGACGTCACACAAAATGGTCATGTTAAGGACACCTCTGAACCAGACGCCAGGTCAGGTGCTTAAACATAATAGGCCAACTACCAGGGGAAATTATGTGACCTGACAAGAGCAAGAAACGGACAATCTTATCATGCATTCTACAATATTGAGATCTGCCTTCTTCGCCAAAAATCTACATCATGTACTACCCAATGTACATATTTATTTTGCAGGAACTTTTCGCCGAACGTTCGTCGCGCTCCTCGCCATCCTCGCGCTGCTCGGACACCGCCTCCGATCAGGCTAGGGACTCGTCACCTTCGCTCCTCGTTGTCCTCGCACTGCTCGGACACTGTTTCCGACCACGCTGGGGACTCGTCGCCGGAATCGTCACCGCTCCTCGCCGTCCTCATGCTGCTTGGACATCATCTCCGACCACGCTGGGACACGTCGTCGCTACTCGCCGACCTCCTGCTGGAACCCGTCTCCAACCACGCTGGGGACTCGTCGTCGCTACTCGTCGTCCTCGTCGTCGCTCTTTGTCGTCACCGACAATGCTAGGGTCTCGTCGCCGAGCTATCAAGACTCTCCACGTTGTTCGGATCAGGGTGCTGATTTTGGGTAGCACATCGGGGGTCTTGATATGCGCCTCTCCGTGTTCGGAGACTGCGCCTCGCCTGATCGGAAGATTTTTTCCGAGCACTTGCTGTGCTCGGGGACTCCGTCGTCGTCACGTCTGATCGGAAGAATTTTAACGAGCACTTGCTATGCTCGGGGACTTCGTCATCGCCTGCTCGGAAGACCTTCCCGATCACTTGATGTGCTTGGGGACTTCATCGTCGCCTCGTCTGATCAGAAGATTTTTTCCGAGTGCTTGCTGTGCTCAGGGATTTCATCGTTTCGTCAAGCGTTTTTGAGCAGGAGAGCTGCTTGGGGACTTCATCGTCTCGTCAAGCGTTTCCGAGCAGGAGAGCTGCTCGGGGACTTCGTCGCCTCGTCAAGCGTTTCTGAGCAGCAGAGCTTCTCGGGGACCATCGTTTCGTCAAGCGTTTCTGAGCAGGAGAGCTGCTCGGGGACTTCGTCGCTTCGTCAAGCGTTTCCGAGCAGGAGAGCTGCTCGGGGACGTCGTCGCATCGTCAAGCATTTCCGAGCAGGAGAGCTGCTCGGAGACTTTGTCGCTTCGTCAAACGTTTTCGAGCAGGAGAGCTGCTCGGGGACTTCGTCGCTTCGTCAAGCGTTTCCAAGCAGGAGAGCTGCTCGGGGACTTCGTCGTTTCGTCAAGCGTTTCCGAGCAACAGAGCTGCTCAGGACTTCATTGTTTCGTCAAGCGTTTCCGAGCAGGAGAGCTGCTTGGGGACTTCGTCGTTTCATCAAGTGTTTTCGAGCAGGAGAGCTGCTTGGGGACTTCGTCACTTCGTCAAGCGTTTCCGAGCAGCAGACTTGCTCGGGGATTTCGTCAATTCAAGCGTTTCTGAGCAGCGAATGTGCTCGGGAACTTTGCCGACACTTCATCACCAAGAATAAAGACTTTGACCCTGACACCACGTGACTACGTCACCTACTATCAGGCTCGGGGACTAAGTGGATACACGTCACCTAACGGTGAAGGTATTGGCTCTGAAGAGCCAAAAGTGGATACACTTCACCAAAGAGAAAGCTCTTTTCAAAATTTTTTCTGAGCTCCTTACATCCGTCTGGTCAAGCAACTCTGAAGATCTGCACCTCCCGACGAATGCAAAGCGCTTAGGGACTAGCTGTGGGGATATAAACCCCCGGTACTACAAATCAAGACATGGGCCGCACCATCAAAGCTGGCCCGGCCCAGAAGATAAGGGCGTGCGGCGCAAGGCATTGCACCGCACGGTTATTGTACCAACTTGGATAATTTACTTGTAACCTTGTCCCTTCGGAGTATATAAGGAGGGGCAGGGGTCACCCTTTAGATCAGGCCAACTCAGATCATAGCAATACAATACAGCAACACACAGGACGTAGGGTATTACGCCTCATGGCGGCCCGAATCTGTATAAATCTTGTGTCTCACGCTTTCTGCGTAACGCTCGTTCGTGTCAGGCGCACCTTCACCGATAAATCTACTACCATGGGCATACCCCTCGGTAGACCGCCGGCGATATTCCGTCGACAGATCGGAATGCCTTTGGAAAGGTGGGTGAGTCTAGTGGTATGAGTCCGAGTGAGAAAAATTCCATTCCACCCAAACTCACCAAAATCACCCCACCTAAGTCACCACAGCCTATTGCCACAGATGGAGTGTTTATTGAGCCTCCAAAGGCTCCACCGGCCAAGCAAGTGTGGGCTCACAAGCCAAATCACCTCCGAAACTCTCTTGACACTTTGCCAAATGTCCCTAAGGAACCCCTTCCTAAAGTTCAACCTCCACCAAGAGTGAGCCACAATCACAAGAAAGTGAATTCACCACCCAAGAGAGAGGTGAGGTATCACTGTGAGTATTGCAAGAGGGATGGTCACCTTGTTGAGTTTTTGCTTTAGGAGGAAGAGGGATGAGCGGCGTGAGTATGAGGTGAACAACTAGAACATGTACCGCCCACCCCATGGCGTACATGTGCCGCCCGTTGAGAGGCGCTTTGCTAGGCTGAGAGGTGCAATGCCTCAAGGCTCTAGGCCTTTGGTTGTGAGACCATGAGGTGGTCGTGCCCGGTGTGGCCCAAGTCATGATCAATATGGCTATGGACCTCGTGGCGGTGGTTTTTCATCCTACATTCCTAGTGGACCACATTTTTTCTCTCGTGGTGATCGCTTCTCTTCTATGGGACATGGTCAATTTGGTGCTTTTCCTAGCATTTTTCCTAAGTGGATGAGGTAACACTGGTATCCTTCTCATTTCACTAACCCTAGTGTTGCACCATTCGGTTATCCCATGTCTTGCTATTGATGACAGGACAGAGGCTTGGAGAACATGTGACTCATTGATTCTGGTTGCTCACGCCACATGACCGGAAATCCTAAGTGGTTCTCCAGCCTTGACTCCGTGCAACACAAGGAGTACATCACCTTCGGGGATAACAGCAGGGGTAAGGTTCTATCTCGTGGGACTATTCGAGTGAATAAGCGCTTTGTCTTGAAGGACATTGCATTGGTTTCCAATTTACATTTTAACTTGCTTCCGATTTCGCAACTCCTTCAAGACGGTTTCGAAGTGCATTTTAAGATCGGCAGCTCTAGAGTGCTAAATCCTTTGGGTGATCTTGTTTGTCGGATCACCCCGTTTGGCCGTGTTTTTCGAGTCGATTTCTCTCACTCGTTTGGTTCTTCTCGATGTTTGGTTGCTGGATCCTCCTCCGAGATTTGGAAGTGGCATAGGAGGCTTGGACATTTGAGCTTTGATCTACTTGCTAGATTGAGTTCACTTGGCCTAATCCAAGGATTGCCATAGTTGAAATTTGACAATGATCTAGTTTTTCACCCTTGTCGCCATGGGAAGATGGTAGCCGCTTCTCATTTCCCCATTAACCAAATCATGACCAAGTGACCCAGTGAGCTTCTCCACAAGGACACAGTAGGTCCAGCTCGGGTCCGGTCGGAAGCTGGGAAGTGTTATGCTCTAGTGATCATGGATGACTTTTCTCGCTACTCTTGGGTGTAGATGCTTCATCCTCAAACAAGGTAAGTTGGACAAATTTGAGTCCAAGTCTTTAGACGGTATCTTTCTTGGTTATGCCACTCACTCTCGTGCATATCGTGCACTTAACCTTGAAACTAACCGTGTTGTGAAGACCTGTGAGGTCACATTCGATGAAAGCATGCCTTGTTCTTCTCCTGTCTTTGAGCGTGTTGGTGATGATGATTTTGAGGAGGCCATCTTTGTGGAGGATGGAGAGAAAGACGCCGATTGGCGTGATCCCGAGCTGCCTCCACCGGCTGCCCCAGTCGAGCCTACTTCCACTACTTCAGCTCACGGCCCTGAGCCTTCTTCTTCCACTTCATGGGGAACGTTCGAGCTGGCCCCTCATCCCGTGCATGCTACACCTGAGGAGGCCCCAGCTGCTTGCGAGGGGGAGGCGACTTCTTCGAGGGAGGCACCTCGACACATTCAGTGCCCCACCCTCCTGAGACGATGATCGGCGACATTGACCAGCGTGTCAAGCGGTCTAGGTCTATCTCACACTTTGCTCATTCTACTTTTGTTGCGACTTTCAAACCCAAAGATATTGGACAGGCATTATCTAACACAGATTGGGTCAATGCTATGCTTGAGGAGTTAGAGAACTTTGAGAGAAACCAAGTTTGGGTCTTAGTTCCACCACCACCTGTGTGTCACCCCATAGGAACCAAGTGGGTCTTTAAAAACAAGCAAAGTGAGGATGGGGTAGTGGTGAGAAACAAGGCTAGGCTAGTAGCCCAGGGGTATTGCCAGAAAGAGGTGATAGATTATGAAGAGACATTTGCTCCTGTAGCCCGGACAGAAGCCATTAGGATCTTGCTAGCCTTTGCAGCTTTGAAGGATTTCAAGCTGTATTAAATGGATGTGAAAAGTGCTTTTCTAAAATGGGTACATAGAGGAGTAAGTGTATGTGAGGCAACCCCCGGTTTCAAGAACCCAAAGTTTCCCAACCATGCATTCAAGCTTCACAAAGCTTTGTACGGGTTGAAGCAAGCTCCTAGAGCTTGGTATGAACGACTCAAGTCTTTTCCCCTAGCTAAGGGCTTCCAGATGGGTTCAGTTGATAGGACTATTTTCTCCTCAAGATGGGTGTTGATATCCTTTTGGTTCAAATATACGTGGATGATATTATATTTGGGGGATCTTCTCATGCTTTTGTTGCAAAGTTTTCAAATACTATGAGCAGGGAGTTGAGATGAGCATAATGGGTGAGTTGACGTTCTTTCTTGGGTTGCAAATCAAGCAAACTGAAGAGGGAACTTTCGTGCATCAAGGGAAGTACACAAAAGACTTGCTGAAGAGGTTTGACATGGGTGAGGCAAAGCCCTTCTCGATGTCCATGTCAACTACCACAGCCCTTGATGAGGACACGGAGGAGAGGTGGTGGATCAGAAGGAGTACCGCAGCATGATTGGATCGTTGCTGTACTTGACGGCGACACGACCAGACATTTAGTTTGCCACATGGTTTTAGTCTTCACCACGGACATCACATCGTCAAGCCGTCAAGCGTATCTTAACGTACCTTCGTTTCACCCCCGAGTTTGGCCTATGGTACTCAGCCTCTTCCACCCTATCTCTTAGTAGCTATTCTGATGCTGATTATGCTGGGTGCCGAGTCTATCGCAAGCCACCTCTGGTACTTGTCACTTTCTTGGTACATCTTTAGTGTCTTGGTCTTCTCACAAGCACAGTGGTGTTGCCCAGTCCACTTGTGAGATTGAGTATGTTGCTGCTGTCGCCTGTTGTTCTCAGTTGCTCTGGATGGTACAGACTTTGAGGGATTATGGTCTAGGTTTTAGACAAGTCCTCCTTTACTGTGATAGCACTAGTGCCATAAGTGTAGCTAAGAACCCTATTTTAGCCTCGAATACCAAGTACATTGAAGTTCGCTTCCATTTTCTGCGTGATCACTATGAGAAGGGCGATATTGATTTGATACACGTAGACACTCACAATCAGCTAGCGGACATCCTTACAAAGCCACTAGATCAAATTCAGTTAGCTCGTTTGAGGAGCGAGCTTGGTGTGTGTTTTTCTTTTTAGAGGAGGGAAACTTTGAGAGATTGTACACTAGTTTTGCCTTTTCCTTTTTAGTTCAGAGTGTTGTTTTCATCTTTTGTATTATACTTGCATTTGCATGGCATCTTGTTCCATAAAGCATTCTAAGCTTCATGACTATAGCTGTGAGTTTGAATCTATGCCCCATTTGGTATGTTGATATGTATACATCTTGGTGCTTATGTTTAGGCTCTTGATCACTTGATCCTTATGTTGAGCTAAATTTGACTTTTTATGAATCTGACTAATAATGATGAAACTTGAAAAACATGTTCACCATTGAGTTTAGCTACTAGCATGTGTAAGTTTGTTGAGATCTCTTATGCTATCATCTATATGCTAGGTTGCTATATCTCATGCTTTGAATCATTCACTTGCTTAGACCAATCATGACCACATTGTGCTAAAACTTTGAATTCTAAGTTAAGTGATGAAGAAAATATCGAGATGGGTTTGTATTGTCCCACCTCAAGGTATCTTGACTGCTTCCTATTGCACTTAGGATGAACTTGAGCCTTGTAGTGGATGACCGAAACCATTGCCTTAAGCTTCTCATTGTCTTTGACATAGGCTTCGCATGGTTGAAAAGTTAGGCAAGACAATAGTTACAACCTCTCGCACACACATGTTTTGACTAATACTTGTGGAACTCCTAATAAAGAGAAATTGATTAAATTGAACAACATTAGGTTCGTCTATGACATGATGTGTGATCGCTGCTTGAGTTAGTTCACCTTGTATAAACTTGCTAGCACAAGATTGATTTCCTACTTATATTTGCTATGTGTTATCTTCTATGGTGAACACTCTTTGTTTTTGGTATCAAATTGCTCAATATGCTTCACTCACATTATTGTTCATTTGATCATTTTGAGCATTTACTAGCACTTGTCTGTGATGCCACGTATATATATGACAGCACCACTTAGAGCATCTTTTCAAACTGATTGCTATACTCCTGAAACTTCTGCTTTCATGTGCATTCATGCTTGAGAGAAGGAGAGATTTTGGGAGACCTTGATGTGTGCATGTGTCAACAAGGGGGAGAGATTTCACACATTTTGAGTTGAGCATACATTCAGGGGGAGTTTGAGAGCTAGTTGTGTTGAGCCTCGCCTCTTTCTGGAGGAACTAACATCTCTTTGCGCTTGTGCTTGCTTTGGTAGACCCTGCGTTTGCTTTCCATTGCTTTTGTGGTCTTTAGAGCAAGTTTTCTTCTTTCTAATCCTCCTTCTTCCTCTTATTCTCTATATCATGATTATCTGTGTTGGTGTTGACAATGCACTCATCAAGAGGGAGATTGCGGACACAAGTGTGAGACTTAGTGTCCGGATGAGTGATGAGTGATTGTCAACGGAGTTCACTTGGCATGTTGGTCGGCTTGTGGTGTGTAGGTGTTGAGCACGGCGGCAGTGGCGGATGGCGGAGTGAAGGTCAAGTGAGTGGGCCGTGCCGATGGACTGGGAGCGGTGAAGGATGGACGTGGGACTTGGACCAAGGGACTTAGACGGTGGAGCGCTAGTTGCAGTGGCGGACACTTAGCGACATCAATAAGCATGATCGAACATGGTCGAGGGACTCGGAGCGGTAAGTGGGCCGGCGCGGTCGGCGACCGGCGGGACGCGGCCCAGGACGGTTTTCGGGTTTGGGCCTCAAAACCCGGGCAAAGCTGCTTCCGGGGGAAGCGGGACGACGCGTGGTGGAATCTCTGAGGTTGCGTCAAGGCGACGGCAACTCTGAGCAGGAAGCGGGGTCGTCCGATCACATCTTCAGAGACCGGCTGTTCCAGAGTGCTCTAGGGCTAGCTGGCTCACCTAATTAGCCTTAGTGAGTAGTTAGGGGTGTTTTCGCAAAACTATAATAAGTCGATAAGAAGGGGTATGGCAGCCCCCTCCCTTGCATCTCTCTCTCATTCTCTCATCCCTCTCCTTTGCTTAGGGTTAAGACACTTGCTTATATAGGGAGAGATCCACAACTTTGGTTTATGGTTGTGTAAACTCATGATTTTGAGTGGGAATCGAGGTCCTAACCTCGTGACTCCTCCTGGGATTCGAAGTTAAGTCTTGTCTTCTTTGTGTTCTTCACTTGTTCTTCGTTTCCCCCTCTCATGTGTGATGTGATTCACGAGTTTTGGGGCGTTTCGATTCGTTCCTTTTGCGTGCACTTGATCTTTGCCATGTGGAGAGTCTTTTGACCAAAGGAAATCGCTTGATTCCAATCCTACTCGTAGATCGGGGCGATTCTCCACCATGGGCGAGTTCATAAGCATTTTTCGAATTTCTTCAATTTCTGGTGTTTTGCTTCGAGTTGGGTCTTGATCTTCTCTGGATATCTTCCTGACCTACTCCTTCATCTCCATGCCAAATCTTGTCTCAATCCAAGATCATTTGAGTGAATTTTGACTTTTTGGAGAAGAGTTCGGGGTGCAGCCCGACAATCCCGGTCAGACCAGGTTTGCATCCTGATTAGACCAGGTTTCTATCCCGGTCAGAACATGTATACATCCTGGTTAGACCAGGTCAGGCTGTACAGGATTGTGTCTTGATTCTTGCACCTTTTGAGTTTTGCTATTCCGTTTGGAGAACCACTTTTTTCTATGGGTTCATTATCACCTTAGGAACATTTCTGGATCATCCAATCACAAGTTGATTGAGGTGATTCGGTTTTAGGCTCTTTCTTCATTTTGGTTGGAGTAGAGAGCTTATTTTTGGATTTCGGGTGTTTCAAAGTTGTGTTCGATTTCTTGCCGGTTTGAGTGCTCCGCTGTGTTCGTCGGTCATTACCGAGAACATCCAGCCATAGTTTGGCTCGTGAGCATCTCGTTTGTCATTTCCGCTGCTTTGAGGTTTTAGGTGAGTTTTGGGAAGCAAGCCATTTCTGCCTTGATCAAAATTTTTATTGGCTCCCATTCACCCCCCCCTGTGGTCACTGTTTCCGGTCCTTCAAATAAGAACTTAACTTGTCTTCAGGTTGCTTCCATACACTGTTATTAGTATTTGCCTTATCAATTCTTTATCTGTCTCCCACTTGCATTGGTGAAACAAAAGGAAAATGTTCTCTTTTTTTTTACTGAAATCAAAACCACCACCACGCCGCCGACGCCACCACGCCGCTCTTCTTGACACCGCCGACGACGGCAAGCCTAGGGCCCCTCTCTTTCTTTCCCTCTGGCATGTGTGCCGAGGATAAGAAAGGGGAGCGGACCCATATCTTTAATTTTCCGGTGAAATCAGATGATTTTCGATCGGTGTCATGTTTCCTGCGTCGGCTTCGATAATTGTGATGATGGCATCGTTATTATTGCAAGCGTCGATTTCATAAACAGGCAGCCTTGTGGCTATTATCTACAAGGGGAGAGGTGCATCTGGGCGCCTCAATCAAGACAGCTACTCCGGGTCATCGATCTCATCATCGTTAGTCGTGGAGAGGATTTCAAGGGTGGAAGATGATGAATCTGCATCTTATGCTGCTCCTGACAATGTAATTGCTGATACTCTTTCATTGATTTAGATGTGTTTTGGACTGGTTCCGCAGTGTTAGATCTTGCGGCATGTCTAATGTTTTAGGGATTATCATTGGATTCGGCACAAGGACTACACTTTAGCTCTAGCGTTTGAGGGAAGCTACCGGGAAAGAAGACGATGAAAGAATATGAATAAAATATTATGTATTTTTATTTCAGATTTTCTTTATATGTAATTTTGGGATGTACTGCACAAAGATTTCGATTTAATATAAGTCCCCCTTCCTTCAAAAAAGAAATTCTACAAGAAACTTGTTTTCAAAGAAAAAGAATCGAACCATTTGTTCATACTCCATTCCAAATTATAAATGGTTATCTTTTTTTAAATACATCTACAGAAAATTTCTATACTAATAAAAGTCATGTATCAAGAAGTTATAACAACCTCTAATTTGGAAATAGAGAAAGTACCATAAACTGGCAAACAATACCAGTTCTTAAAAGCCCATCACTGCGAGATTTTGTAACCGACAGTGTGTTGTCACTTGTCAGCCTGATAGTCACAACTTTCACTATAGGTGCTACGACCGGTACTGACGAGCCTTGAAAAAATAACAAAAAAAAGGAGAGAATGACAAGCGTTGCAATCTAGCGTTAGATTTGAAGTTGATGCACCTCACGCCAGATCTAGGGAGAGTGTGTGAGAGAGGGGAAAGCACCGTGGGAGGGGAGAAAGGGGGGAGAGCACTGAATCTGCTGCATGTGATCTTGTCCCAAGGGCGGATCCAACGCCTATGACCCTGCACCAAGGGTTGTGGCCCACTCCCTCCGTCCCAAAATAGATGTTATTCTCGCTTCCTGAGAAGTCAGCTTTTTTCAACTTTGACTAATTTTATATTTAAAAGTATTCATATCAAATATACACAACTAATATCATTGGAAAGATCTTTAAATCTAGTTTTTTAACAAATTTACTTGGAAATAAAAATATTGTACATATTTTCTATAAATCTAGTCAAAGTTGAGAAAGTTTGACCCACACGTTTCCCATAGCATCATCTAATATGGGACGGAGGGAGTATGACAGTGCTAGATCTTCCTTCACAATCCCACACACGGGGGCCACCGCCCGCACCACGCGTCAAGGTCGAGGCCAAGGCCATTACCTGCATAAAAAAGTGCAAGCGTGAGGGCCAAGGGTCAGGGCTGCCATGGAGTCTCGTTGCAGCTTATTTTCAGGCAATTTTCTCTCACAATAATTTAGCCGTACAATTTAGCTCAGCCGAAGCTTAGGCTACAAAGGACATAGCGTGGAGAGACGAGATAAGGTGATGTGCGCAGGATTGTTAAACCATGTTGAATTAAAATTTTGAGTCTGAGGAATAGAGATCACTACTACAGGGGGTTTATTGGAGACGGGTATTGCAACCGCCTCTAATGGAAGGCCTGAAATTAACCGAGGTAGTTGTTTTGCCCGCCTCCAATAATCTATTAATGGAGACAGGCGTCTTACAGTGCCTGCCTCCATTAATCGATTTAAAAGAACAAAAAATCCCAGCGAGCCTAATCGAGCCCACTATGTAGCCCAATGAAGTCCGCCGCCGCGCTCAACGTCTATCATCTCTGCTGTTGCCAGATCCACAGCTCCTATGGCCCGATGCGGTCGTTGTCACCTGCTCGCCAGATCCAAGCCCCACCGCTGCAAATCTGGGCATCGTCGACGCTGCTTGCCGATGTGGCATGAGTCGTACCCACCGCAGCCGAGCTGTCGTTCGCCCTGGGAGAAAGAGAGGTTGATGGGGAGAGGAGTGAGGAGAGATGGAGAAAAGGAGGACCGTTATAACCTTCAAGAGATGCAAGCTAGCCAGATCTGCCGCCTCCTCCTTGCCTCCATGCCGAAGAGGAAGGCGCGTCGATCAGTGGTCCTCCTCGCTGGATCCATGCAGGGCTAGGGTAGGAAGGAGGAGCGCCGCGCATGCAGTGGAGTGGAAAGGAGTGGATGAGAGAGAGAGATGGGATATGGAGGGTGCACCGTCGCATGGGGGAGGGAGGAGGCGCGGGGATAAGTCTGCTAACGGGGGTAGACCCGCCCCACACCCGCCCCAACCTGTCATTCAGAAGCGATGGATGTCAAGCCGATCCGGCCCAAAAAAACTTAATGCCTGAACCCGCCCCCTACCTGTCCTGTTCTTGCGGGTTTTGCTGGGTTTTCCTATTTCGAAGCTTGCAACACTTATTTTAACATGGTCTACGTATTTTAGCACTTATGGCAATCACAGATCTGTCAGATTCCTAAACACATGTCACGGGCGAACACGGGAGGGGTACACAACTATTCTTTCCCCCAACCCGCCCCTACCCGCCATTACTCTAACACAGACCCTCCCCGACCTGCAGGCTAATGTAACCTGTTTACACCTGTCCACACACACTCCATATCAAAACCCGCTCCAGAAAACTAGTCCCCGCCCCGACCCGTTAGCAGGCTTAGCGGGGGAGCCAGTGAGAGAGAGTGGATAGCCTAGGGTTTCTTGTATTTATACTCGAAGACAGTTATTGGGCCTCATTTGGGCTTATTGGGCCTTGACCTTTATGGAGGCAGGGCATATAGTGTGCCCACCTCCAAGAACAAATTTTCGGAGGCAGTTGCTTTCAGACAACCAGCTCCATAAATAAATAATTGTTAGAGGCGGTTTTCTTAAGATGACCACCTTGGTAAATCAAATTTTGGAGCCTTTGGAAATACAACATTTTTGGAGGCGGCTTTCTTAAAAATAATTGCTCCATAAATCCATTCATCTTAAGACGCGGTTTTCTTAAAAACAACCGCCTTCCTAAATCCATTTTTGGAGGCGGGCGTCTGCTGACCGCCTTTGTAAATATTTTTAGAGGCAATTGGAGTTGTGTCTGAATGTTTGGGCACCACCTCCTAAAATTCTATAGTAGTGAATTGTTGGAAGATCCGACTTTGCCTCAAAAGTAGGATAGCCAACCTCAAAGTTGGGAGAACCTGACTTTGTCCTGATTTCAACTATAAAGGCTAGTTCTGACACCAAGTTTGGATAGCCGACTTGTAAGTCAGCTAAGTCGACTTTAGCTGTGTAGACTCCTCCAATGGCTAGTTTTTGGAAGTTGGGCTATATATACCCCATTGCTCAACCATTTGGAGGTGTGAGGGGCTGAGGAACATACAAGGGAGTTGGTACTCCAATGTAGTGCTCTTGACACAATATGAGCTTAAGAAAACATTAGGTGATTAGTGTAGGTGCTTTGTGTGCTTAGGCTTGTTAGACACAGTTTATGCTCTTGCTCTAGGTTTAGGTCTAGTGTTAGTGAGGTTTGCATACCTCTTGCTCACTTTGTGCTTGTGCGCGCCATTGTTGTAGTTGGAGGATCAGAGTTTGTAATCTTCTGAGAGGTCACGTCAACCGTATTTGTGGTGTGGCCATCACCGTCTACCAGAGGGAACAAGGCCATGCGTTTTGGTCAGGAGATCAATAGTGAAGATGGTGGGAAATTGTCTAGGAGAGGCCATGTTGGAGACCCACTTGCACGCAGTGAAGACTCGAGGGCTATCCACAAAGATATATAACCTAGCTTAGCGCTTGCGAGGTGCCCAACGAGGACTGAGGGGGAGGGTGAGCTTCTCAATAGATCGATAAAAATGGCGGAGTCATTGACGGTAGTTTGAATCGCTATCTCAATTAATCTTTTATATTTATATTATCTACCTTGGTTGTCTGCTTTACTTTCTTAGTTTGATAGGGGCTAGTTGATAGGATTGGAACTTAGGTTGCATAACTCTTTTGCGGTAGAGAAAGCAACACACATAGCAAAATCTTAGTTGCATGTCTAGATAGAATACTTTGTTGCGCAGGTTTTTACTAGGTAGAAATTCAACGCCAGAGTTAGAAGTAGATTTTAAGTTGCCTAATTTACCACCCCTCTCCTAGACGTCACGGTCCCTTCACTATGAACACAATTGGTGCCTAAACTAGGTGGCTCAATGCATCCATCTTAGGGGAGTCTAAACAAAAGAATTTGGATGCACAACACAAATAATGAGATACATAAATGTAATGTTTAAGAAAATATCATTGGTTGTGATATACTTAGAGGTTTGTGAAGTTGACGAGATCTTAACATAGGGGTATGTAGCATCGGAACACACGGTTTCTGACCGAAGGAGTCTCCTATTGAGTTGTGATCCAAATTCAAGCATGCATATAATATAGGCCGACTTCAGACAGAGTGAAGCGGTGGCCGGTGGCCCATTGTGATGGCCGCCTGCACCAGGGACACCTGGAGGTGCGGGGGCGTAGGCATGTAGCCCCCCCGCGGCGTGGATCGTTACCCTTTAGGGTTTACACTTTATATATAATTCTTGTAAGCCGCCATTCGGGATATGTGTAGACATCATTGTAAATCCCTGGCGTTTGTAATCACACCTGATATAGTGAAGTGTTGCTGGCTAGTGCCCGTGGTTTTTCCCTCTTGCTTTGGGATGGTTTTCCACGTTAAATGTCGTGTCCCTTGTGATTGATTTCTTGTTCTTCATCATTTATTTACCAATCCGGTTATAACATCCTTGGCCAACAAAGGATTGCTTGGGGGTTCGGGGGGCAACACCTTCAGGTGTGCTACTTTCCGGCCAAAGCTTGGAGCGAGCCTAGGCATGGCCCTGCTGCCTCGGTGCAAGGCTCATGGGCTCACCCGAGCTACAAATGCCTGATCAACAGGGATCGGAGCCTAATCTTTTGCCCCACACCACCGCGGCCTTAGGCACCTGCCAAGGTCTGGGCCGAACACAGGGCACCCCGAGCCCGAAGCTTGGGGGGCTCTTCAGCGAAGTTTTGTTGCTACAAGACACATCGTGGCGTTTTATTACGCACCTATATACTCCTATAGATGATCATGGTCCATGGTTTCCCAACGATCTAAGCAAGCTTGATGTGAAGTTGTGAATTACATAATGCTTCAAGCCAAAAGCTATGACATATTGACATGCAACAAAATGTGATGACAAGATCGAAATGAAAATGCAGTAAGACTATATATTCGCCTAAGCTATTGCTTATATGGTTTTGGGATTTTTATCACAGTGGATGAAGATGCTAGGGGCAAAGGAGAAGCTCAAGATGGAGGACCTGATCAAGAAATTGAAGGAAGGGCTGAGGGTGTGGTAGCTTGACGTGAGAGATGCAATGAAAGTTATGAGGTGTCTGTCGTTGGAAGACTTTTTTTTGAAGGGCAGGAGGCTTTGCGCTGCGTCGAGCTTCAGCTTAGATATAGCTGTAATCTTGGTTTCTGTTTGTTTTTTGGTTTTGTCTTTGACTGGTGCTCCTAGTGGACAGTTATGTTGGTGCTTCCTGTAAGCTGGTAACACCAGCAGTTACTCTGTATGCTTTCAATATAAGCAGGGCGAAAGTCTTTGGTCTAAAAATATATTTGTATTAGCCGCATTCTATAATCGATCACCCTATTCTTGGATCCAAACCATGTTGGTCTAATCGGAGAGAATCCATCGTGGTCTAGTTACAGAGGGACGCCTAAGTTTTAACCGGCAATGGCATCATCACCATCTTATCAGTCTGTCTCCTGAAAGGGGGAAAAGAGAAAAAAAAAGTTGTTCACACAAGGGAAGAAGTCATGGTCGTCATGGATGCATTACATCTCCTTTTTGGGGTTCATGCTTGACTCTTTAAACAACAACCGCTGAGGAAAGCACCTGATGCATCACTTTTGAATAAACGTGCAAACTCCAAGCTTACCCTTTGCATGAGTCAATCAATTCAGGCATGCAGCTAGCTAGCTAGCTCGCACTAGATAATATCTTAGGGAAGTTGGGCGTGTTAGCAACACAATGGATAACCATTGATACCTTGCACTCTATCTTGTCAATCATGTTGTGTGATTCTAGATGAAATAATTTCGACTCCGATTATATTCTGATTGTGATTGACACACAAACATGATCAATCAAACACGGCATAGATCCCTGTACTGTGTGCATGAGCTAGATCTACCTTGTTGGTGAGCCAGCTAAGCTAACAGATCTTTTGCGTGCCCTCCATTCAAGATCAGAACACACAAACGATTTAGCTAGGACCCATTTTGGCCAGTGATCGATTTGAATGCAGATATTTAGCTTTTCAGAAAAAGAGCAGAGTCATATAAACGGGTTCACGCTACCACTAGTAGAGAAATGGCCTTTAATCCCGGTTTTCCAACCGGACCCCCCTTTAGTCCTGGTTTTCCTAACCGGGATTAGGAATCCGGGACTAAAGACTAAGTCTTTTAGTCCGGGTTGCATAACTCGGCTAAAAGACTCCTTAGACTAAAAAAGAAATAATCCGTAGATGTGACTACAAACAAAATGCTTTCCTTTTGAACTAACCCGTAAATGACCTTTTAATCCGGGTTGGTGTTAGCAACTAGGACTAAAAGGTTCTTTAGTCCCAGTTGGTAACACCAACAGGGACTAAAGAGTGTACCTTTAGTCCGGGTTGGTTCTATGAACCGGGACTAAAGGGCTCGACCGGGACTAAACCGGCGCTATAGCATTGGTGTAGCCCGCTATTTAAGTTCATGGTCAAGGTCGATGATGCTGTTCCACCACTCAAGTTCTCACGGCTTTCCTGGACGTATGAACCTAAACCCTAACCTATAAGATCTCAATTGTACATGTAATAATATAAATAATTAACAAGGGTTTGGCAGCAACATAATTTTTGACTGAGCTTTTCTCTCTTGTTTTGTCAAGCCTTTGAAGAAATGCTCATTTTAAATCGCTTGTCCAGTTAGCAGACAGGGAGGATCGTGGCGAGACGAGAGTATTGATTTTATATGCATTGCTGATTGTGTCAATTAATATATCTAATCCGATTCCACTGCCAAACCAAATTGTAGAAACTTATGGTATTATACAATTTATTAAAAAAATAATTAGAGGAATATAACAGCGGTGATTCTGAGAGCAATTTTTACAATGTGATTCACGGTAAAAAAAATGACCTTCGGGCCAGTTCATAAAACCACCGTTGTGTGAGTGATTGTATATACATAGTACTTGTAGGGTCGTGCATTTAATCGTCAAAGTAAAGACATTTCTAAGGACAATTTTGTTAAGAAATCCAGCCTCTAAAATTATATTTTCAGGAGCAGTTAGTTTACAACAACCTGTTTAGTGACGGCTGCTCTATGATTACTAACCATGTAAATAGTTTTAAGTGGCGGTTGCTCTATAACAACCACCGCTAAACATTGAGAAAATTAACCGTTGTCACATGGTAAATTATCCATGCTACTGAATATTTCTACTAATATGTACAAGAATGAGATGCTAATATTTCATTTCTATAGTTAGTAATAAAATTATCTCTTAGGGAGTACACATATCAAGCCCGGATGATTTTGTGCTGCAACCAAAAACTTTGTCTAGTGCTTTCCAGATTAGATAAATTAGCATATATGATATATCTGCACCCGTTTCGTCTTCCTCTTGCTTCTTGTGAAAGTTGAAAATGACACATTTATAATATGATTAGCATGCCAAATTACTGGACAGCTGCTAGCAGCAATTAGTCGAGGTCGCGTGTTGTTAATGTACCAATTATTTTAGATAATCGGGATTCCACTACCAAACTAATTTGGTAGCATAGATTCCACACTATCTCGGAAGAACTCTTTGACAACAATCTCAGCATGCAGCAACTGAGTTGCAAAGGGAAGAGTATTATGTGGCGCGCAGAAAACTAATAGGCTTAGCTGCACGCGTGTTATGCAAAGAACAATATATTCCGTGCAAACCCTCTACTCGGTAGAATTGTATTGTGAAAAAACTTTTAGAATAAACATGCTTATGAGTTTTCAAAAACAAAATTAAACCATGCACTTCCATACATTTATAGATGTACACTGCTGCAAAATTTGATTTTCAAAAACTCAATCTGTAAAAATCCATATGAAAATGACAACTTTCAAGTGCATAAACACTAGAGGATCAAAATTCCTAGGAAGTTCCATATGCGCCATGAATCTGCCATTTTCATATAATTCTTTTTAGATTGAGTTTGAATCTCAAATTTTACTGTGACAATGTACGTCTATGGATGCACTATGGATGTGCATATAAGTATACTTTTCTAAAGGGTTTCCACGATTCCCCCTTGAGTATAGGATTTTTACTAAATATTTTCCCATTATAAAAAGCTATTTTTGCGAATGTATTTTGTAGAGAAAATGAACATATTGGACGAAAATTCAAAGCTATTATTTCAGTGCAATTCCTCCGTTTCCATTTAGCTTAATTCCTCTGCTGCACTTCGTTTTACCTTTTATTTATTTATTTTTTTGCGAACTAGAAAGTTTTATTAAGAAAACAAGTAGCTACGTGATATTATATTAGACATTTGATTTTTCATACATATAGTTAAAGTAATATTATGGCCCACGTATTAGCTGCACAATACTCACCCAATTTTTTTCCCGCACCACCACCACGCATCTGTGATCTGTGTACTGCTACCTGATACCGTCTGGTTAGGTATGCGGACGTACCCCATCGCTGACGCCTGTGTCCTGACTCCTGAGTGCACAGCCCACCAGACACGCGTTGGACCTGTCCGGATGCCTCTTGTGCATGCCTTTGCGAAAATGTGGTGCAATTAGTGCAACTGATAGAGATTCTTCTTCTGAGGTAATACTCCTGACTCCTCCTCCTGGAGTCCTGGTGCGCAACGCGCAACACGCCCGAGCGCTCTGCTACCTACACCAAGTGGCAGCACGGTTGGTGGTTTGGTAGCGTAGCTTTGCTGCTCGCATCTCTGGAATCCCAATCTGCTGGCAATCCATTAAAGCAGCCAGCCATCTGAGAGACTGAGACGAGACGACTCCACAAAAGGTGCCAAAGCATCGCACCTATGCTCACAGCTGACGAAGACGCATGGCCATGGCACGCAGCTTATCCGAAGCAAGCAATCAGAGACAACCTGATGAGAATACGTTACACGTACGTGCATATATAGTCTTCGCTTCCAAGAAGTGTGTGTGCAGCGTGCGTGCAGGCAATAGCCATCACCCAATTTATACTCAATGACACAGAGGATCGCTGGCTGGGCTTGCTGCCTATATAAACGGAGGTCATCCGTTGCCAATTGCATCATCATCATCATCAGTTCATCACGCATCTCAATACGACAAACGAGCATATATACCAGGAGATAACCAGTAGCAGCTTAATTACTAGCTTCCTAGGGTCGTCGACTCGTCGTGCGGGTAGCAAAGAAGAAGGAGATGAGTCGTTGGGGCAAGAACAACCCTGCTCCGGCCGCCGATGCTGCTGGTGTCGGGGAGGTGGTGCCGGTGCAGAAGGTGAACAAGATCGAGTTCCACAACCTGATTTCGAGGCCCCCCATCTACGGCGTCGGTGGCGGCCGTCATCCACGAGGCGGGGCGGAAGACGACATCAACGAGAAGGCGGAGAGGTTCATCAGGGAGAGGATGTTCTGGTTCCACCGCCAGAAGCCCGCCGGGCCGCCGTCGGCCTGATGACGTGCGTCGTCGTCGTCATGCAGGAATCATCGTATGTGTATGGATGGATATTTATTATTATTCTTATTATTATTATGGATGGATATAATTAACGCATATATAAGTATGTTAGAATAGTTCACCCCTGTGTGACCCCATGTATATATGTGTCTTATATACTCCACCAGTCACCAATAAGTGATCAGATACGTGAAACTTCAGATATGCATGTTTGATTGAAGCCAACAGTTCCTTTCATCTACCATAGCAAATTGTGCCTCTGTTGCAACGGGACGTACAGCTTTGTGCACTCATCATCCGGGTCAGCCCGTGGCAATGATAATGGGCTACCTCTATTCGTTAGATATAATTAGACTTAACCGGACCTCGTTCAACTAAACTTTAATGTCTGTTATAAATGCTAGGTGCAATAAATGATTAATCCTATACAGGTAGTTGAGTGGAGATTGAGACAGCTATAAGACTAGTCTTAATGGAGTTCCATATAAAGTTTCATGAGCATTAATTTCTCTATCATATCAGCAAGAGAGAAGAAGGGAGTTTCATGAGACGAGAAAGGAGTTTCATGAAACTCTGCTGACATGGTTACCAACTTCCCAGTGTTGGTATCTGTGCAATGAAACTGTTCACTGAGACTGGCCTAATAAAATGGATGACTATTGTGTACGGTTGTTGTGAGGTTATTAAAAATATAGAATACAACACCCCTCCACATGATGAGTTGTATGGTGTCACAACACGAATGGGCTGAACTGACAAGGCCAGCCCATTAGTGGTGTGTGTGAACAAAAGATTTTCCTCATGTGCTCCTCGTGGTTGCCTAGCCCCCAACACTCCTGATGTTGTCCTCCACCTATGATGGCATCGACAATGTACTTGTGTTCAGGAGCGTCTTGGACAACAAGGCCTATGTAGGAGCTCTCGACGAGGACCTCCAGATGGAGCTTAGTGACCCCTAGGCGGCCCTCCTACCTGCATTGCCCACCCTCCTTGCTACTAACTTGCGGTCTTCTTGCTTGTGCCATCCATCATGCCTATGATGAGACTAAGAGAGAGGGCGAGGGGTAGTGGCAAACTCGAACGGGAGACGCATCTTGGTTGTTGCCGGAGAACATTTGGCCAGCTGTCGCTGGAGGGCGGCCGGCGCAACCTTGGTCATCGGAGCCTAGCTCCAGTTATCTGTAATCTGATTATCGTAGAGTGAATCAGTATCGTAACAATTGGTATCAGTTAGCCGTTCTGATCCATCCAGATCCGTCTTCTACCACCACCACTTCCCCAAATTCGCCACCAATCCTGAACTCTGGCGCAAGCAACTCGTCTTCAGGTCACTATGAAGATTGAGACCAGCTTGCGGCTTTCCTCGATACACTCAAGGCCCAGACCGCGGGGATCGAGGAGAGCAATCGGCGCGTCGACAAAGTCCAGACCTCCATCGACTATCTCCGCGCGTCCAAGGAAGAATTCGACAAGTGGCGGCCCTAGGACGACTCCAAGGTTGCGGATCTCGGCTCCTGCGTCTCTGGGCTCACCAAGCAGGTCGCGGAGCTGCATTCTGCAAAATCGACGGAGCAAGCCATCACTGATTCCGGATTCGTCCACCTCAAGTCGTCGGGGTTCGCTCACCTGAACCCGTTCCCCAAAGGGGTGGCGCAAGGGTCGTTAGACCACGGCGTTCCAACAAGTCACGGGGTGTCTAGTTCAGGGATGATCACCCCGAACCACCTCCGGTCAAAGGTGAGGAATCCTTGTCTCCCACCAAGTCTGATGATACATTTTAGTTTGTCTGCCCTTTGTAGTGCTGCTCACTCTGGTTGTCATCATCTTACTATGTCAAATCATCATCATGATCCTGTTCCCCAGTCTGATTTCCCCAAGTTTGATGGGTCTAATTCTAAGTTGTGGATAAAACAAGCTGAAACCTATTTTGATCTATACTCAGTTCCTTCGTATAAGTGGGTTAAGATGGCTACAATTAATTTCAAAGGCACTGCTGCGTTTTGGATGCAGACTATCGAAATCAACCTTCGTCAGTGCCCTTGGAATGATTTCTGTCAACATGTTGTGTCTAGATTTGATAGAGATTAGTTTACCCATTTTATAGGTCAGTATCTACATGTTCGTCAAACTGGCTCTGTTGCTGAGTATATTACTCATTTTGATGAGTTAATGCATCAATTGCATGCCCATGATTCCACAGTTAATCCTGCATTTCTTACTAGCAAGTTTATTGATGGCCTTAAACCAGAGATTAGAGCAGCACTTGTTTTACATAAATCCTAAGATCTGGATACTGCTAGTTCCTTAGCTCTGTTGCAGGAAGAGATTCTCTCTGAGTTTAACGCCAGAGAGCACAAGAAGATGGACTCATCTAATTCCTTCTAGTTTTAGTCCAAGCCTAGTCAGTACTCAAATGCCAAGTATCAAGAGAACAAGCTTGCTAAGCAATCCAAAATAGAGAGCAAAACAAGCAAAGTAGATGAGAAACTTTCAGATTTGATGGCCTATCGAAAAGCAAAAGGGTTATGTTTCAAATGTGGAGGCAAATGGGGACCTCAACACAAATGTTCTGCTACTGTTCCTCTTCATATGATTGAAGAAGTTTGGCAATGCTTACCTACAGCTGAAGAATTTCTCACTCCTGACTGTATGAATGATTCTAATTCAGACCCAAATGAACTCATGGCCATTTCTGATGTGGCACTTAAGGGTATTAATATTTCCCCTACATTTAAGTTGCATGCCTTTATTGGTAGCCATCAGGCTGTGGTCTTAGTTTTTTTTTACGCGATGTTGTGGTCTTAGTTGACTCAGGAAGGTCTCATAATTTCATCAGTCAACAAATGGCTTCAAGGTTTCAGCCATGGACTCCTCTGAGGCAAGGACTTACTGTTAGAGTGGCTGATGGGGCACAAATACCTTGCACTCATGAGCTGCAGAATTGTCCTTGGTCTATTCAAGGGACCACATTTTATTCTTCTTTCAAGATTCTGCCTATTGATTCTTATGATGCCATAGTTGGCATGGAATGGCTAGCCCCTTTTAGTCCTATGGAAATAGAATGGAAAGAAAAGTGGCTCAGTTTTGACTATCAAGGAACTAGAGTTAAATTGCATGGCATAAAAGAAACTTTTGACCAACTTCAAGGCCCTGAAATTACTACTAATCAGTGGATTGCCATGGAGAAAGAACAGTCTATTTGGGGTATGGTTCAGTTATATACTGTGGAAACTTGTGTAGACAAAGCACCTTCTGTGTTGCCTTTTCAGATTCAGCAACTTGTTGACTCCTACAAGGACTTGTTTGCTAAACCAATTGAAATTCCACCAGTCAGAAATCTCACTCACACAATACCCCTGATTCCTAGTGCACAACCTTTCAGACTGAAACCATATAGATACACCCCTTTCAAGAAAGATGAAATTGAAAAGCAAATCAAGCATTTGCTAGATTCAGGGATGATTCAACATAGTACCAGTCCTTTTGCCTCCCCAGCATTGTTAGTTAAGAAGAAAATAGGTGACTGACGTCTCTGTGTGGACTACAGGAAACTCAATACTTATACAGTTAAAAACAAGTACCCTTTGCCAATTATTGAAGAGTTGTTTGAAGAACTTCATGGTGTTTGTTGGTTTACAACCTTGGATTTGAGGTCAGGCTTCCGTTAGATCCTCGTTCATCCAGATGATCAGTTCAAGACTGCCTTCCAAAGTCACCATGGACATTTTGAATATATGGTGATGCCATATGGGTTGACTGGTGCCCCTGCAACATTCCAAGCTATTATGAATCATATTTTGGCTCCTCTACTTCGGAAAGGTGTAGTTGTCTTTATTGATGACATACTTATATACAACAATACCTTCTCTGAACATATTGCTTTGGTCAAGGCAGTTTTTGAGTTGCTGCAACAACACCAGTTTAAGGTTAAATTGTCCAAGTGTACATTTGCAGCAAGAGAACTTCATTATTTGGGCCATGTACTTAGTCCTAATGGAGTTTCTATAGATCCTGCTAAAATTGATATTGTTAAGAGGTGGCCAATGCCTGCGAAGGTCAAGGAACTCAAAAATTTCCTAGGTCTCACTGGGTATTACAGGCGCTTTGTCCAACACTTTGGTGTAATTGCCAAACCCCTGAATGATCTTTTGAAGAAAAACAACATGTTCGTTTGGACAGATACTACAGACAAGGCATTCCAGTTACTTAAGCAGGCATTAGTCTCTTCTCCAGTCTTAGCTCTGCCAAATTTCAATGAGCCATTTATAGTAGAAACTGATGTCTCTGATTTTGGAGTTGGGGCAGTGCTTCACCAGAATGGTCATACTATAGCTTTTGCCAGCAAAGCATTGGGGCCTAGAACTCAAGGCTTATCCACTTATGAAAAGGAAAGTCTAACCATCTTGTTAGCTATGGATCAATGGAAGGCTTATCTTCAACCAAAGGAATTTATTATCCAGACTGATCAACAGAGCCTTATTCGTCTCAATGATCAGAGGCTGCATTCCTATTGGCAACAGAAGGTCATGACCAAGCTCATGGGATATTAGTACAAAGTTTTCTACAAGAAAGGTGTTACTAACAGAGCAGCTGATGCTCTTTCTAGAGCTCATCACTCTACCTCTATATTAGCAGCTATTTCTGTTGCTCAACCCCAATGGCTCCAATCATTACAAGACAGTTATGCTGACAGTCCTGCAGCATAGGATCTTCTCACTGCTTTAGCTGTTAAGTTTCCTCAAGGACACTACAATCTAGTGCATGGCATCATCAAATACAATGGTGCTATTTGGCTTGGTCACTCTGACCAAATCAGAACTCTAGTCATGAGTCAGTTTCATGCTAGTCCCATGGGTGGACATTTTGTGTATTTTGAACCTACACCAGAATCAGAAAACTCTTTTACTGGCCACACATTAAACAGTCTATCCAGGATTTTGTGGTAGCTTGCCAAACTTGTCAACAAGCCAAGGCTGAAAGGGTTCCTTACCCTGGATTACTCCAACCTTTACAAGTACCAGATCAGGATTGGAAAACTGTCACTATGGACTTCAAAGAGGGTTTGCCCACCTCTTCTCACTACAATTGCTCACTTCATCAAGCTCAGACATCCATTTTCTGCACTTCAAGTTGCACAATCATTCATGGAAAATGTGTACAAACTTCATGGCATGCCAACAGCAATAGTTTCTAACAGGGATATGATCTTCACCAGCCTTCTCTGGAAAGAATTGTTCACCTTATCTGGCACTGAGTTGTGTGTGTCCACGGCCTATCATCCCCAAAGCGATGGCCAAACTGAGAGAGTAAATCAGTGCATTGAAGGTTACCTCAGATGCTTTATTCACTCTTGTCCTACTGCTTGGTCCCAGTGGCTCCATCTTGCAGAGTACTGGTACAACACCTCTTATCACACTGCTCTCATACATACACCATTTGAAATCCTGTATGCTCAGTCACCTCGTCATTTTGGCATCGACCCTAATCAAGATGTCATGGTTCCTGACCTAGGTACTTGGCTTCAGACTCGCCAAACAGCCAATGCTCTGTTACAGTAGCAACTCAATCGGGTGCAACAACGTATGAAACATCAGTCAGACAAGAAAGAACAGAACGAACTTTTGAAGTCGGTGATAGAGTTTGGCTCAAATTACAGCCTCATGCTCAGAGTTCAGTTGCTAGCAGACCAGGAACTGTCTTACCGATATTTCGGCCCCTATGACATTGAAGCAAAGGTGGGCTCAGTTGCTTATAAGCTCAAACTTCCCTCTCATTCCAGTATCCATCCGGTCTTTCATGTTTCCCTGTTGAAGAAATTTATTGGAAACATGTCAGTGGTCTCTTCTCCTCTACCTTCAGATATTCCTTCTAATCAGGTGCCTGAAGCTGTGCTTGATCGTAAGGTTACCACCAAACATCATCGCATTCATCATCAGCTCTTAATCAAATGGTATGGTATGCCACCTGAACTTGCAACTTGGGAGCCTGAAGATGAGATCATGCAATGCTTCCCTAATTCAACGGCTTGGGGACAAGCCGCTGCTAAAGGGGGGGGGGGGTAATGTTACAGACATTGGGTCCACTAAGTACATGAGGTCCAGCCTGAGGAAGAAGCGGATCGTGAAGCCCAACGCTAAGGTATCCAGCCCAAGCCTGGTTGCATCCGGTGAATCGCTGCTCTGGCAGCTGTAACCTTTTAACGTTGGCAAACTCGAACGGGAAACGCATCTGGGTTATTGCCGGAGAACATTTGGCCAGCTGTCGCTAGAGGGCAGCCGGCAGCAACCTTGGTCATCGGAGCCTAGCTCCAGTTATTTGTAATCGGATTATCGTAGTGTGAATTAGTATCGTAACAATCAAGTTCTTGTATATCCTGGAGCTGTGCATCGCAAGTACAGCTCTTATGAACAAGCAATCCATGATTTCAACTCAGCTACCAACCCATTGGCTCTGTGTAAGCCCATCTGTTTCCTTGCCTTCAATCAAAATTCAAGGCAACAGCTCTAGTATTTGTTACAAAAAAAAAAAAAGTAATCCTAGTCTTCCTCTGTGTACTGGTTTCTGTAATCTGAATGAAGTGAAACAATTGTAGGACCTGTTAGACTAGTTCTAAGGTGTCAAATGATTTTCATTAGCAGGCGTAAGTGTTATATGAACAATGTAAGGTGTTGCTCGGCCCTGTTCCTTTGTCTTATTTTGGCTTTTTTGAGACATAGAACAGTATTTTTTACTCACAACAAATTAGCATTAATCAAAATCAACGTTTCTTTTCAGACAAACGAACAGGGCCAGCATTGATGTATGTCATCTTGTCCAGGCAAACAAAAATTGTCCCAAACTGGTAGCTGGGAGTTGGTTGCCATGCCAGCTCAGCAGTCCAGGCAAACAAAAACAAAAACCGCCAGGGACTGGCTCTCATGGGAAAATGGCGCCAATAATCAGATTTGCACATGTTGGGCATGCCCAGTGGTACCCTACTAGCCCTCCTGGACTGCCCAAGCCATAAACGTTCAGGCAAAAGAACACGCCCTATGTGGATCCACCCACGGTGAAACCTAATGCGGGGTGCATCCACAGATATATCTATTTTATCTTGATTCATATATATGTAAAAGTAGAGAAGTGCAGACTCAAATTGTTGGCATGTCGAAATCACGGACACCTTGCTCGAATCAGTTGATATCACGTGTCAATGATCGTGCTAATTATTTTATCTAATCATATTCCACTACCAAAGTAATTCGGGGGCATAGATTCCACTATGTTATTAATCTAGTGCAGTGAATTAGTCTATCATTTTTCGCATGGCGATTTAAGGACACAAGGGACACTATGGAGGCGGAGAGATACCACCCACATGTTATGCTTTGTTTGGATTCAAGTTCCACATCAATCCACTCCAACCCACGTAGATTGAGGTGAATACGATAACATTCAAACAAGACCTCATTATAATTGAAGCCAGATTTTCAGGCAATTCTTCACTTTTTTTATTGCTTTTTGCAGAGACACTTAGAATAAAAAAAACGTCACAAGTTACACCAACAACAACAGTGTAGTCAACTAGAGAGAAATAAACTGATGCCCGGTAGAAAGAAAAGAGATCCTTAGCAAAATAAAGAAAAAAAAATACGCACGCGCGCCCTTACTCATCTGAAGTTTTCGTTCTACATAGCCGCTACTGACTTACTGTGGGGTTGTTTGACTTGTTTCGGCGTGATCACCACTTCAATATCTAGTAGGATATCACCACCATCGTCATCAGTTTAGCTGATGACGTAGCCACCCTGACATCATCTCAGTGAGATCGATGGATGTCCGTGAGCCCTGACACGAGTAGCCAACACTACGAAATATATGCCTGTGGTTCAAAAAAGATTAGTATACGAAATGCGCAACACGCTACACGTCTGAAAATATGACCTTTACACAAAGCCAAGTAAAAGCATGAGTCCCACGAATATGCCGCAGCAGCTGCGGCGAAACTTCATTTAGCAGCGAGTGGCAACATGTGACAACACGGTTGTTGCTCCTCCTCGCTTGGTTCCAAAAAGAAGGAATTCTAGTATAGCAGGAGTACTGCCTATACTAAAGTCAAATTTATATAAAACATGTTAATATTTATCCGTAGACTTATTATAAAATAATATCTTAGTATATATCTACCTAGCTTCGTAAATATATGAAGTTATTTAAGATTTAGATAATTTGATTAAAGATAGAACTTTATTTTGGACAGTGGTAGCCGACGGCGTTGTTGCCTGTGGTGCAGCGCGGGCGTCCGCTCAATCGTCGGCTGGGGCGGGTGCCGGTGTCGACGCATGTCTCGTCTGCCCGTCTGCCCCGCCCCGAGCCCGTCGTCCATCTTGTCTCCCATTGCCGCCCCTTTCCGCCCACGGGAGTGCACAGCAGGGCGGCCCAAGGCCCATCAGTGGGCTGACGAGGACCTCATCGGCGCCTCCGGCGCAGACTCGACGCCAGCTTCATCGGCGTCCTATTTGGATGCTGTTCATCGGGGACCATAGCCATCGAGGCCTTCGATGCGTTCTACGACGCCCCAGCCCACCCGGCCTCCACCTTTGGGCTATGGCGATGCGACATCGGGACATCGCTGTGCTGGCCAAAGGGGGGAAATGCGTCGTCGGCCACGGTCGCAGTTGGTGCACGGAATGCCACCTGCCCAGTGGAGGGCCGCATCCCAGCACGCCAACGCCTCGGCCGCTCTCGTCGGGTTTCTGCCCCTGACGCCGGTGGGTGGCAGGAGGTCCTCCACCGGCAGGAGACGCGCCCGGCTGCCGCGTCGGCTGTGCCGCTTCGCCTGGATCGAGGGGGTCTGCCCGCAAGTCGTCGACCACCGGGGTGTATCCTGGCTGATCTGCACGGCAAGTGCCTCAACTGCCTCTCATTCGCGCACAGAGTGGCCACTTGCAGGTTGCCCCAGCGATGTCTGCGGTGCAGGGGGTTTCGACACATTGCGCGTGATTGCAAGTAGCTGAGACGCATGAGCAACCGGCCATCGGGAGGCCGTACCGTGGTGGCTCAGTCTGGTGGTCCGGCAGACCCTGGTGGTATGCGCGGACTTGGCGGAGCCACAGTAAACGCCACCGCCCTCACCGCCGATCGCCGACAGTAGGACGCGCGGGGACGATGCAGGCGTCGGAGGCACCGCAGGAGGCCGGCTGGGTCCGTCGTCGAGCCCAGCGGGTCGGGCTTCGTCGGGCCGGATGTCTTCGCGGCGCCAGCGGGCGGCGCCAACGACGGCAACGGTCTTCTGACCGATGCCGCCCAAGCATCGGGCGCCACCACCGGCGCGCCCACCGCTGACGCCTCTTCTTCGACGGCCACCTGCAGCTTGCTCGAGCCAGATCCTCTGGTGGAGGCACTATGTGAGTGTGCAAGGCCGCCCACTTCGGTCATCTTGGCTGACCCGATGTGGGACAAGCTTGCCCCGTCGCTCGTCGCGTGCCGGCCAATGGTCACATCAGTCGACTCGGTTGATCCGATGCAGGGCGAGCTTGCCACCTCACTCATTGCGAGCCAGCCTAGTGATCCTCGACCCAATGCTGGAGGAGCTCCTTGCCACCACAGTCGTTGTGAGCTGCTCTGTTGCCCCTCCCCCCCCCCCCCCTGTGTTTGTGGAGCCGCCTCCGGTGGAAGTTGTCCTCTTGCCTCAACCGTCATCGCAGGAGCTAGCGGAGCTCACACCTCCTCGGCCGGGTCATCCCGAAGTCGAGGTCAGCGATGCGGCCGCCCCCCTGGGGTTTGTGGAGCCGCCTCAGCCATCGGCACAGGAGTTGGCGCTGCTCACGCCTCCTCGGGTGTGTCAGCCTGACGTTGAGATTGGCGATGAGACGCCCGCGTCGCTTGAGGCTGCCCGGCGCCTCACACGGTTCCGAGATGAGGTGCTGGTCGTGCTGGAGCCGCCCTTGATTGCCTCTCCACCACGACAGAGGGCGAGAGCCAGGACGCCTGAGCCTATCAGGCACAGAAGCACACAGATTGCCGCCCAACCGTTGGCACACATACCAGCCTCTTAGCGGGGCGAGCTGCTCCTCAACCAGGGGTTGGGGATTGCGCCGCCGGCCGCTAGAGTTTCACTTGCGCCCATGGGGATACTCGACGCCATTCGTTCTGGGACCTTATCCTCGAGCCATGTGGAGGCCCTTGACGCACTGTTTCCAGCTTTCAATGGGCGCACGTCCGAGCTCTTCGTGGAAGACCTGTAGGGCGACGCGATGTTTCGGCGTTGGTTGTACCATTTATGTAACATCGAACCGGGGAGCAGTCTGCTAGGTTGGTCCGAGTGTTGGACTACCTAGTGTGCTAGATGCGCGTTGTTTGTATTGAAAACTCTATTCTTCCTAATAGCAATGATACGCAAGTCTTTTGCGTATTCGAGGAAAAAAAATGGCATATGTGGGATACCCTATTTCATCCCCCGCAGCAGAGGCAGAGGCAACCTGCTGCATGCCATTGTTGACCAGACATACAACGAGCACCCAAGCGTCAGTCGTCTGAGACCAGCAGACTGCTGATTGACTGACCCGACGTGTATGGCCACGAGCAGCTTAAAGCAATATGATCAAAAACCTGAGAATTAACACGTGGATTCTCTCTTACTCTACACGGGTTGTCGAGGGAAGAAGATCTTTCGCGGGCAGCTATATAAACGCGAGCGACCAGTTGTCAATTGCACCATCCATCCAAGCTCACAACACACCTACCAAGCGTTAGCTCGTGTGCACGGGTCTAGTATAAACTACTGTATATAGCAAGCAGAAGGATCATCGTAGACGATGTTCCGGTGGAGCAACAAGAGCCCTCCTCCGGCCACCGGTGGCAGTGCTGGCAGGGCGGCCGGCGCCGGCGGGGAGGTGGCGGTGCAGAAGGTGGACAAGATCGAGCAGGTTCAGTTCCTGAACATGGTCTCCAGGCCATCTGTTGACGTCGACAGGGAGGCGGAGAAGTTCATCAGGAAGCAGAGGAGTATGTGGTGATCGAGGTGCTCCCCTGCACTTCTGCACTAGCTCCAGCTAGAACCACTGGGTGCCGCCGCCACCGCCACCGCCGCCGTCGTCGACGCATCGCAATAAGCATCATATATGCTCAGATATGGACGTATATATAAGTAGCACTTTCTAGATATGTATGGAACTTAGATTAGATAGGGTTGACCTCAGCTATCCACGTATCCATCGATAAAGAGGCGTTGTGATTACTTCGTTAATCTTTACATTTACCGGTCCAATTCAGTTCTTCGTAGGTATTCACATAAGTAGGGTGTGCCTGCATACATTCCTAGGGATGAGTGTGCTTGTGATTATGAGCGTCTGGCGTCGGCATAACTGGGTCCAGAAAAAAAATAAAGGGAGATATCCATTCTTCCTACATCTAAATTATAAGACATTTTGGTATTTTCAGATTCACAGTTTTTATTATGTATCAAAACGTAACATATATCTAAGTACGTAAACTATGAATCTTAAAATACCAAAATATGTCATAATTTAAAATGTAGGGAGTACAGTTTAGCGGTGGGGTGGACCTGGCCCCTAGTAGCCACAAGGAGCTTTGCTAGGTAAAAAAAATGAATTGGTCCAGTTTGGATTTCGAATTTTATGCTATTATACATTTTGATTTGATTTTCCAATGCTGGATTAAGGAATAAGGATTGGAATATTTATATTGCGTATGACAGATGTGTCTGATTTCGATGGCTGAAGACGCCCTAGTATGATCAGCCCTCCTCCTATTTTCTTTCATGAATTCACCGTGACCATGCGTTTATTTTGAAAAACTCCATCTGCTAATGTAAACAGCCTCCAAGCATTTTTTTTTTTTTGGATCCTTAACATGGCCCTATGGCCTTGCATTAATAAACTCGAGCTCAGCCAAATCGCGAGCAGCCAAATTTGTTACAAGATCAGGGAGAGGATCGGTCCAGATACAGAACTGACCCTAGTCCCAACTCATACCCAAAGCAGCAAGCTTGCGCGCCGTCGAGTTCCAAGATCTCGGAATTTTACAAATATTAAAACAATTAAAACCTTCATGAATAAGACTACGAATCTCCCAAAAGAGGCCACCGCCAACAGAATAGTCACTAGAAGACGAGGTGATTGCTTCCTTCAACAGTACAGAATCAGTTTCAATCTCAATAATGGATATACCGAAATGCTCGGTTGCTTCTAGTACCTCCTTGCACGCCATCGTCTCAGCTACCAAGGCATCGTGCACTAGCCCTAGGTTCCCCACATCCGCTAGGACAGTCTCACCTTTGTGATTGCGAATGACAAAGCCCCAAGCACCGGCCTTCATCTCTTCCTGGAAAGCCCCATCTAAATTTATCTTCAGAATGTCCGATGGTGGAGGGCACCATTTCCGGTTGCATATTTCTGCTCCTGCATCATGCTGACCTTCAGACTTTAAGATAGCAGAAACCATATTGACCACCGCCTTCACTGTTACTTGGCATGACTGGATAAGTTCACCCGCATTGACCTTGTTTCGCACATCCCACCACTTCCACAAGAGAACAACAACCGTGAGGCACATATCAGAACACAGCTTCAGGTTCTTGTGGTGCTCATTTGTTGAGTTTGGTATTGGTTGTCAATTAGCCACTGAACCACCGATTAGTGGTCCACACAGCGAGGACGTAGCGTGCCGGCAAGCACGTGAACCTCGGGGATAAATTCATTGTCTTTGTTGTATTGGCTTGGATTTCTTTGTGACCATCACCTTTAAGTGTATTGGTATAGTATTTCATCTGGTGATTGATTATCTACTCTACTCATCGGTATAAACTCCACTACACCTTAACTTTACATTTGTGCAATTACTTGTGTAGTAGTAGTGTTAGTAGTTTGTTCACTTAAGAGTTGGTAGCTTTTAACTTAGGCTAGTTTGTATGTGAACCTAAAGACTTAATTTAGAACGGTTAGCATGGCTTGCATTTTAGTAGGCTATCGCAAAACTTGTTTCACCGTTTGTTATACTACTTTGTTGGTCAAGTGTTATTTTTAGAATTTTAATTAGGCTATTCATCTCCCTCTAGCCTTCTTGGACCTTTCACATGTCCTTGTAAGACGAACTATCTGATATTTATTTATTTATAGACTTAGATTTGCTTGATCTATAGCCTAGTCATTGCAAGAAATCTAATCTGATAGAATGTTATATTACCCACATATCATCACTTCTTCATCGATACGTAGAGTGGACAATATATGTTAATACATATTAAGTTTTTTTCGTTGATCTAAGGTTTATGGATGGGTCGTTTTTGTATTATTTCTATTCTCAGTATCTTTGTTTACACCAGAATTTGGATAAGTGCCCAGGTGATCGGATGCGTGGAGGATAGCCGATCGAGGGGGGCTGAATCGAATATTATCAGCAGGTATGAAATGATCCAAAGATTGAATCGGACACATGCTGACATCATTAGGGCATGCTGAGGAAGCCAGGTTGACCCAAGAGGAGATCGAATAACTGGCACAAACGAGCAGAGACATGCAGGCACGCCAAACCACCGAGCAACCAGGAAGCAGGCCCACACGAAAGGGAAGGATGGGTTCCAAGTTATATTAGAATTAGGAAGTTTTATTGTTTCCTTATTTTTTATCTAGGGTTTCTATTTGGTTGAGATTTTCTCTCTAGCTGCTGGGTATAAATATAAGCCCAAGCTCATTGTAACACGACATGAACATATCAATACAACAAACCTTTCGGCCCCCGGCCAAAAAACGCTAAGAGTAGGAGTAGAGTAGATCCGGCGAGTTTCTTTGACAAGCACGGCTGCAACGATCCGGTCGATCTCGGGCTTGCTCATAAGTACCATCACGCTCGTTTTTATCATGTACGGCCTATACGATTCTGTCTCGTACCCCACTGCTAGATAGATTCGAGTAGTTATCAATCCTTGTTTAATTTGAGTATGACCTATGTAATTCTGCCTTACACCCCACTGCTTGAGTTAGATTGAGGTTAGTTATCGGCTCTAACTAAAATTGGCATGTTTAGTTAGATTCATTAAGTTACCGGTGGTGCTTGTGTTCATTTATTGTTTAATTACTTTAAGCATCATTAATTTCCCAATCATGATTTGTTTCTTGTCGGCTTAAATCTTATGTTTCTATCTTGCTTAATGAACATTAATTAAATATCATGTTTAAGCGAGTAGATCAGTTTATCATTAGCCAGTTAGTTCAGATCTAGATTGTATACAGTTTGCACTCAAGTAATAAGGTAGATTATGTTAAGAGTCTTTGATTCATAGATTCGATCATTAGCTTACGTCACGGGCTGTAACGATCCGGTCAATCCTCTTGACGTAAGCGACGGTTTGGGTTGATTAGTCAAAGGGTCAAGCCGTTGTTTACTTTATAGGCTTGTATATTGCTTGTATGATAGTCAGATCGGCTGTTTAGCCGACTCTGTTTGCGCTTGCCTTTCGCATGTTATATTTACTCGATTTCCTTTACGTGTTGTCTTATGCTTTGATCATGTAGAGATTGATTCACCTGCATTGTTAGCTGCAACGATCCGATCGATCCTAATTAAAGAACGTGATAGATTTAAATACGTATTATTGTGTAAGATTGTTGACGGTGGATAATGTGAACTTTTATTAGAACTTTAGACACCAAGGAAATATGAATACACATTAGTCTAGAGTTTTAACTGAAAGTTTCCACGAGTTTTGCATGTTGTGTATTTTTCACGGGATATTCCAGAAAATCATAAAAGAAGGATTAAAGTGCATAACAGACACGAAACTTAACCGCAAAGGAAACATCATCATCGGAACACTCGAAGCCTCTGGAACACACCCGAGCAACCGGGGCGGGCCTAGGGGGGCCAGGCGGCGCCCCCCTAGGGTTTCGCCGCAGCCTTCCGAAGTCTTCTTCCACCGCCTTTGAGGAGTCATCTCGGCCCTTGGTTAAGTCGGTTTGATCCTACGGCGCACGTGCATCCCACCGAGCTATAAATAAAGGGGCAGACACACCTGGAGGCATCCAATCAATCATTCATCCAAGGCATCAAGTCTTCAAGCCATCAAGAGCCTCCTAGTTGTTGGCGGTCCTTAACAACCAGAATATAACATCATTCTAATGCTAAAATAAATAGAAGGTAGGGCTTTTATCTAACCTTTCCACGAGTTTTGTTGCACATGTGACTTGCAGGTCGAACATGTGGAAATGCATAAAAATCACCGGAAAGCGCACTTCCAGAAAACATATTCAGAAAAGGCGCAAATCAAGAATAAAAGAGAAAAGCCCATCAAACCATCAAACGGGATCCATCCGTAACCACGGGGGAGGCCTAGGCCCAGGGAGCAACCGACCACCCGAAGGCGGTGGCCAGTTGCCGCCTCCCAGGGACCGACCGTCCCCCAGTTGGCGTTTCCTGGGCCCAGTTTCCAGCGACAGTGCTCATGGCGGTTCCCTGAAGGCGGTTTCACCTCCTTCCATACTTAGCTACGCCGAAACTGACCTGTGGAGCTATAAAATGAGGCCCTCACCCCCTCCATAGAAAACAACTTGATACAAGAGAGAAGAAGAAGGGAGTGCCACCATTTTTCCATTAGTTTAGCTTCTAGCTAGGCTAGTATAGGGTTAGAGAGAGAGATAGAAGCTTGAGAAGTGAGAGCGGGGTCGAAGCAGTTCTACCCTCGGGTGGACGAAGTGCCAGACCTGTCGGCTCTCACATCCAACTTGTACCTCTACAACCATCTTGCTGCTTGAAGTAAGAGGTTTGTGAAACATTCTAGTTTTGATCCATTAAGTGAGTTACTTTTATAAAGCTACTTGTTTGTGGGATTGTCGCTCGTCCGTTGGACGGGTGCTCTATTAGAGGATTCCTGATAAAGACGAAAGTTCCTGGCCATCGCTAGAGTAGTAGTCGCCGTCATAGACGTGGTGTCTAAGTCGGGGTCTACCTTCGTATGTTGCGTGTGCCCACGGGCAGAGGGGTAGGTGGCAGGTGGTGACAGCCCTGTCCACTCGTATCTGAATTCCCCCACGTTCGGCCACGGAGTAGCGCTGATACTGGTATCGGCTGGCAGACCAGCTGCGTCAGTGGGCCTGAAGCAGACAAGTAGTGGGGAAGTTATCTTCACTTAGTGTTTCCAGCCTTAGTGTATCCTCTCTACCCAAGTTATCCCCTCTACCTTTTTCTAGGGTAAAGTAGCTAAGAGCCTATAAACATAAGCCGTTCCTTTGGGAAATTATAAATATGATACCCTGAATACTTCCGGGTGAAGTGCTACAATGGTACTTCCATGCGCTTGCGGACTTTTCTGCTGACGCTAAGAAGCGAAGCGCCAACAAGCATTTCTGGTGCCGTTGCTGGGGAACAGTTGTCGTTTTTAGTCTCCGAACCTAGTTGCCCGTGTATCCTTTGTTTTTACCTTTCTCTTCTTTTACCCCTTTTGTCCAATGGAGCAACCCACCATCTCCAAACTTTTTGCTCCTAAGGGCGAGTTCGTTGAACCTCCACAATCCGCGAAGCCAATCACAGCTTCAAGCTACGAACTTCGCCCGGCTTTTATAGCCATGGTTCGGGAACAAACTTTCTCAGGGTTAGATTACGAAAACCCATATCATCACTTAAGGGAGTTTGAGCAGCTCTGTGCATGCCTAACCATTGCCGGCATGTCACATGAAATAATGCGGTGGAAATTGTTTCCTTTCTCGCTTGATGAGAGAGCCAAACAATGGTACGCCCTCAACGTAGGGAAGGTAGCTGGTGATTGGGAGGAATTGCGAAACAAATTTTGCGTAGCATTCTTCCCTATATCCCGAATCGCTGCCCTACGTCAAGAGCTTCTCAACTTCCAACAAAATGAGAAGGAATCCATAGGTGCAGCTTGGGAAAGATTTACAATTTTAACAAAATCTGGCCCAGACTTGTCTATTCCCAACCACGTGCTCTTACAGCACTTTTGGTTAGGACTTAGCAAGGACTCTGCCCTACAACTCGACATAGCCGCAGGAGGGTCGTTCACACACAAAACCACGGCCGAAGGAGAGGCTCTTCTAGATTGCATTCTAGAGAATACTCCTCCATTAGAACCCCTCCATGTAGAGCCAAAGCTGTGTCATGAGGAAGTCTCTTCGGCCGAGGCCGAACCAACGTTACCTATAGAGACACCCTCACCCGAACCAGAAGATCCGAAGGAAGGTCTCCAACCTTCAGGTCTTCCATACTTCGATGACGACTTCTTCGATGATTTCGGGAATGTCTCGAAGTATGCATGCAAGAAAAACACCCACGTCTCTGTCACTCCAAAACCTTGCCTCAATTCTTTAAAGGAATCCATTAGGGAGTTGACGGCTATCATGAGTGACGAATGGACAAACGAAAGGGAGTCTTCATCTGAAGTAATTCAGATTCGCTCCCCTTCGCGAACCATTCGTTGCAAAATCCAGGATGATTGGGTGGAGATGTTGTATAACCCCATGGTAGGAGCAAACCTAATGTGTACAAGTTTTGCACGCACTCATCTGAGTGAGAAGCATTTTGCTCCTACAACCCTATCCCTGAGAAACAGCTCACGAACTGGTCAACTGGGAAAAGGGTTGGTGCACAACATCAATATTCAGCACGACGATGTAGTCTTGACATTAGATTTTTACATCTTTGACGATGTAGACTTCAGCGTGCTGATCGGGCATCCCCTGGAGAAATTTCTCTCCAATGCTGCAAAAACAGGGGAATTGAATGTTAAGCTGGGGAGGAATGATTTTTCCATACCTTTTGCTCGAGCCAAAAACTCGGTTGCAGACCCTCTCCCCTGTCCTACCCTGCCCGAGGAGGTTATGTCGGTTTCACCTTTTGAGCCTCCTGAGTCGTCCTTAGAAAAAGATGCTAACTTCTTCATAGAAGAAGAGGATGACGTAGGAGAAACCTTTGACCTTCCTAAAGAGGAAGTGCCAACTCCACCTCCCATTGATCTAAAAACCCTGCCTGAAGGACTATGTTACGTTTTTCTAAATGGCAACAAAAGCACTCCCGTCATCATTAGTGACAAGCTTTCAGATGACGAGACGACCAGACTTATTGCCGTTTTAGAAAAACATAGATCAATCTTTGGGTATTCATTACAAGACCTTAAGGAGATTAGCCCAACGCTCTGTACCCATCGCATCCCTATTGACCCTGCCAGCACACCATCACGTGAACTACAGCGTAGGCTCAATAATGCGATGAGGGAAGTCGTGAAGAAGGATGTCCTCAAACTTCTTCACGTCGGGATCATTTATCCCGTACCACACAGTGACTAGGTTAGTCCCGTCCAAGTGGTTCCCAAGAAAGGAGGAACGACGGTAGTTGAGAATGCCAAGAACGAGCTCATCCCACAACGTACCGTCATGGGATGGAGGATGTGCATTGATTATAGAAAACTCAATGCGGCAACTCGAAAGGATCATTTCCCATTGCCCTTCATCGATGAGATGTTAGAGCGGTTCGCGAAACATTCTTTCTTTTGCTTCCTCAATGGATATTCTGGCTACCACCAAATTTCCATCCATCCTGACGATCAAAGCAAAACAACTTTTACATGCCCATACGGAACATATGCATATAGGAGAATGTCATTCGGGCTTTGCAATGCGCCCGCGTCGTTCCAACGCTGCATGATGCCTATTTTCTCAGAAATGATTGAAGAGATCATGGAAGTTTTCATGGACGATTTTTCAGTCTGTGGAAAAACTTTTAATCATTGCCTTGAGAATTTAGACAAAGTTTTGCAAAGATGCCAAGAGAAGGATCTGGTACTTAACTGGGAAAAGTGCCATTTCATGGTCCGTGAAGGCATTGTTCTTGGACACTTAGTGTCCGAAAGGGGGATAGAAGTAGATAAGGCAAAGATAGAAGTTATTGAGCAACTACCTCCCCCTGTGAACATCAAAGGGATCCAAAGCTTTCTAGGCCATGCAGAGTTCTATAGACTGCTTTATCAAGGATTTCTCACAAATCACTAGACCCTTGACTAGACTGTTAGCAAAAGACGTACCCTTTGAGTTTACGGATGAGTATTTAAAAGCCTTCGAAACCATCAAGAAAGCACTCATTTCTGCGCCCATCATCCAACCTCTGGATTGGATGCTACCCTTTGAGATCATGTGTGATGCTAGCGACTACGCTGTTGGTGCGGTCCTTGGCCAAACCAAAGATAAGAAGCATCATGCGATCGCTTACGCTAGCAAGACTCTAACAGGACCTCAGCTTAATTATGCCACAACCGAGAAGGAGCTCCTTGCAGTAGTCTTTGCTATCGATAAATTTAGATCTTACTTGGTGGGAGCAAAGATAATTATTTATACTGATCATGCCGCTTTAAAATATCTGCTCACCAAGAAAGATGCTAAGCCTCGTTTGATCTGCTGGATCTTATTATTGCAAGAATTTGATGTTGAAATAAAAGATAAAAAAGGAGTAGAAAATACTGTTGCCGACCATCTTTCGTGTATGCAAGTCACTAACATGCAGGAACAAGAAATCAATGACTTCCTACGCGACGACATGCTACTCATGGTCACCGACAAAAACCCATGGTATGCAAACATTGTGAATTATATAGTTTCAGGGTACGTACCCCCAGGCGAATCCAGAAAGAAGCTAGAATATGAAAGCAGACATCACCTGTGGGATGAACCCTACTTATACCGGGTTTGTGCCGACGGACTATTGAGAAGATGTGTGCCGACTGCTGAGGGTGCACAAATCATAGAAAAATGTCATGCAGCACCATACGGAGGCCATTATGGAGCTTTCCGCACATAAGCCAAAATCTGGCAGTGCGGATTCTAGTGGCCAACGATGTATAACGACACCAAAGAGTTCATCCGAAGGTGTCGACAATGCTAGCTGCAAGGCAACATCAGCTCCCGCAACGCCATGCCCCTTCATTTCAACCTCCAAATTGAAGTCTTCGATGTCTGGGGCATTGACTTCATGGGACCATTCCAAAAGTCGGGAGACTGTGAGTACATCCTCGTAGCAGTCGACTATGTCTCCAAATGGGTCGATGCGCTACCTTGCCGAGCAGCAGATGCAAAACGTGCAAGGAAGATGTTCCATGAAGTGATCTTCCCTCGCTTTGGAACACCAAGGATGGTGATAAGTGACGGGGGCTCACACTTCATAGACAAGACTTTCAGAGCATTCCTGCGAGAGCTAGGAGCCAAGCACAATGTAGCTACTCCTTATCACCCCCAAACCAGTGGACAAGCCGAGACTTTGAACAAACAAATTAAAAACATCCTTCAGAAAACGGTGAACGAGATGGAAAAGGGATGGAAAGATAAGCTACCTGATGCGCTTTGGGCATGCAGGACAGCCTACAAAACCCCCATCGGGATGTCACCATATCAGCCGATCTATGGGAAAAGTTGCCATTTGCCTGTTGAGCTTGAACATAGAGCTCACTGGGCAATTAAAACCTGAAATATGGACCTCAAGTCAGCTGGTAAAAATAGGCAGAAACAAATAGCAGAACTAGAAGAATGACGAGAAAAGGCCTATCATAGTGCCAAGCTCTACAAGGAACGAACGAAGAGATGGCATGATCGAAGAATTCAACATAAAGAGTTCAAGATAGGCGGCAAAGTTCTGCTCTTCAATTCAAGAGTCAAATTGTTCGGGAAAGGCAAGCTTAGAAGTAAATGGGATGGACCTTACACCGTCATCAACGTATCGTCACATGGAGCAATCACAATAGAAGACGATGACGGGAACATCCATAAGGTAAACGGTCAACGTCTCAAAGTATTCCTTGAACCCGAACCGAATTTCGTCGATGAAATCAACATAATATCCTTTAAGGAATTCATTAAAAACTTATATAAATAATATATATATACATAAAATAAATAAATTTACAAAAACATATTCCATATTTATACTTGGCTATTTTATAAATAAATAGATGCTTGTAGAGCGATAATGTTGCATTTATGAAATACCCAAAAAGCCCCTATGATCTTTCCTTTCATTTACATGAAATCCTTTTGATCATAGGTATATTCTCTCATAAATGCATGATAGTGTAATCTTGAGATATTTTTATAAAAATGACATATCAAATTTACACTCAATCACTTTGATCCTCCGCTGCATCACACTTGATCGTAACCTGGGATGGGATTCCACTTGTTTTGATAGGAATATGGGCAAAAGCAGGGGTTGGCAGGTGGACTTAGGGGACCGACCGCCCCCGGGGTCGACCGTCCCCCTAGCCAGCTCAAATGACGTCAATTTTTTTCGTACCTGTTTGTGATTACTCCAGCATCACGTCCTTGGTTACGATCAGATCATTTCCTCAACAGAGACCTCGGTAGAACCTATAAAAAAGCATTTCAAGGCCTCTCCTCTCTTCACACCAAACCATTCTCTTCTTCCTCTTGCAAAGGTGCTAAGCTCTTCCACTTGCAAACCATGACCATGTCTAGCTATGCTCTTTCGTTGATCCAAGCTCCCGGCTCCATTGCCAACTTAGACATAGTTCCCTATCAAGGGAGCTCTTTTATGAGAGAAGAAGCTCGTGCCATAGTGGAGTAGCCGCTAGCCTTTCTACCACCCCCTAGCGATAACTTCAGCAACATATCAAGCTTGAAGTCCACGGCACGCTCCCGTGCACCCGAAGGAGGTGCCAAGAAGAAGAGTATTGCTGCCCTACCAACTACCGGCGCTTTAGGCCTCAAGAGGAAGGCTCCTAGTAGTAGCGGGCTTAGCAATCGTGCTGTCGTGATACCCTCTACCTCCAGTTTACCTTCCTTGTCGTCTCCCACTAAGGATATTCGCTCTTATACCATTAGGGGAGTACGCAAACCCGATAGAGGGTACGCCAAGGGTCTTTTTCGCAAGGGTGAAGCTCCCTCTAGTAATCCGGCACCCTCTGCCGAAAAGCGCAAGGTCTTTAGGAAAGTTATTAGAGGGCAGCCTAAGGGTTTCTTTAGTGATAGTGAGGACGAGAAGCCTCCTAAGGGGCCAACCATCGCCTCGCTCAATGCTAGCATCAAGTGCACGCGCCTAAATTTTGAAAAGACACAAACCCGCATAGCCGAGGCTCATCTTAGCGTGAAAGGACTTAGAGATGAATTAGATGAGATGCGCCGTGGCTATGGAGAGCAACTGCGCAGGCTCGCTAAGGCAGCAGGAGTTGAGCACGTTCTCTAAATATCTTTAGAACGCTCCTGCTACACAAATAAATAGGCACACATTTTCATTACCACAATCTTTTACTTCTCAAACATATTTCCCTTCAATGTAATGTGCCTATTTTATCTATCAATGAAATAAAAAGTTTTTATCTTTGAATATTTTGCGCACTTGTTTTCTATATATATATATATTGTGACTAACCAAGACAGGAAAGAAAACAAGTGTGGGGGAAGGACTCTTCAAATTTAAACTGCACAAGAACAAAAATCAAATTCGGTTTGTGCAAACATCTCGCCTCTCTCTCCCTGACTAAAAAGTTTTAAATAAAATCTAAAGAATGATGTCCCCTATATACTCCATCAAACATGTCTTCCTATGTTCATAATATTTGCATACTTTTTATTCCTTGCTAATATTCCTACAAGATTTATGAACACTGATCAGGGACCCCTTTTTTATCTAAGTAATTGACAAATAGATATAGCCGGATGACATGATGCTTACTTGTTCTTACAAAGTACTTGGGATTGATTTTTACAAAACAAAAATTCAATTAGCATGTTCCTTGAAAGATTAACAAATACCTACCAAGGCCAAATATGATTCTCTATAATGAAACCTTCCACATATGCCACTTACCTTGTGATGAGTCTAGTCAAAATTCGTGACCGCTGTTGAGAGATGTTTCATGCTCCCAAGATCAGAATTCCACATGCACCCACCAAACGAAGCCAACTCTCACCCTGTGAGTTGCGCAAACACGCATCCATACATCCACAAAAAAATATGCCAACTCTTACACTAGGAGTTGCGCAGTTTTCCTCCACCAATAAAGTGCTGTTTTTTATCCAAAGAAACACGCACCCTTGATACAAAAACTTTACTCATCCATCGTATATCTCCTCATTCAAAATATGTCATATGCCAATAAAAGATATGGGGCTATGCTAAAAAAAGAGAGGAAACTGTGCCAAGGGGCATCAGAAAATAAACAGGAAAGAAGATTCCAAATACCCGTTAAAAAAAATATACATATAATATAAATAGTGATGAACGTTCCTATAGCCCATATCTTGTCTTTTTCAAAAAGGAGAAATCATGATGCATAGAGTATCAAAAAGATTAGAATTTGGTTTCACCTTCATATTCTCCACACACATGCACATTCTGATCTAGGAGTATGACGCACTCCCTCCGGTACGGTCTGGGGTTTGACTCGACAAACATATGCAGAGTAAGTGTGCTTCATCATTTTCATTCCTACCCTAAAACTCCAGATAAGCCTTTTTAGAGGTAGGATGACCATGTGAAGGCATTATTTTTATGGCCTTGGTGAGGAACCACTTACATACATGAGCGATTTGAGAGAATCATTCAAGGAACACAAGTAATTCTTATGATTTTTTCAAAATCTTGCAAAAACCCAAAGTTTCTACGCATGGACAAACTAAGCAGATTTGAATCCAGACTATTCCATTTTGCAATTACTCAAGATAATTTGGTAGACACATTGAAAGTTCATAAATCCAGGTGAAGTTTGGAATAAACTGTATGCAGATCTTTATGAATAAGGAAAATGAACCCATTTGGTCCTTAGCACTTTACTCGAGGACGAAGTAAAGACCAAGTGTGGGGAGTTGTTGGCGGTCCTTAACATCCAGAAATATAACATCATTTTAATGCTAAAATAAATAGAAGTAGGGCTTTTTATCTAACCTTTCCACTGAGTTTTGTCTGCACATGTGACTTTGCAGGTCGAACACGTGGAAATGCATAAAAATCACCGGAAAGCGCACTTCCAGAAAACATATTCAGAAAAGGCGCAAATCAAGAATAAAAGAGAAAAGCCCATCAAACCATCAAACGGGATCCATCCGTAAACGGGGAGGCCCAGGCCCAGGGAGCAACCGACCACCCGAAGGCGGTGGCCAGTTGCCGCCTCCCAGGGACCGACCGCCCCCGGGTGCGGCCGCCCCCCAGTTAACGTTTCCCGGGCCCAGTTTTCAGCGACAGTGCTCATGGCGGTTCCCTGAAGGCGGTTTCACCTCCTTCCATACTTAGCTACGCCGAAACCGACCTGTGGAGCTATAAAATGAGGCCCTCACCCCCTCCATAAAAACAACTTGATACAAGAGAGAAGAAGAAGGGAGTGCCACCATTTTTCCATTAGTTTAGCTTCTAGCTAGGCTAGTATAGGGTTAGAGAGAGATAGAAGCTTGAGAAGTGAGAGCGGGGTCGAAGCAGTTCTACCTCGGGTGGACGAAGTGCCGGACTGTCGGCTCTCACATCCAACTTGTATCTCTACAACCATCTTGCTGCTTGAAGTAAGAGGTTTGTGATACATTCTAGTTTTGATCCATTAATTGAGTTACTTTTATAAAGCTACTTGTTTGTGGGATCGTCGCTCGTCCGTTGGACGGGTGCTCTAGTTAGAGGACTCCTGATAAAGACGGAAGTTCCTGGCCATCGCTAGAGTAGTAGTCGCCGTCGTAGACGTGGTGTCTAAGTCGGGGTCTACCTTCGTATGTTGCGCGTGCCCACGGGCAGAGGGGTAGGTGGCAGGTGGTGACAGCCCTGTCCACTCGTATCTGAATTCCCCCACGTTCGGCCGCGCGGAGTAGCGCTGATACTGGTATCGGCTGGCAGACCAGCTGCGTCAGTGGGCCTGAAGCAGACAAGTAGTGGGGAAGTTATCTTCACTTAGTGTTTCCAGCCTTAGTGTATCCTCTCTACCCAAGTTATCCCCTCTACCTTTTTCTAGGGTAAACTAGCTAAGAGCCTATAAACATAAGCCGTTCCTTTGGGAAATTATAAATACGATACCTTGAATACTTCCGGGTGAAGTGCTACAACGGTACTTCCGTGCGCTTGCGGACTTTTCTGCTGACGCTAAGAAGCGCCAACACTAGTTCATCAAGAGTCTTCTAGTTCATAGTTCTAGCCTAGTTAGATTAGAAGTAGAGGAGTTCTAGTTCTTCGGCGGGATCTGGAGCACTAGCATTCGTCTGGAGCGCAGAGTTCGGTATAGTTCTAGTTCTTTATCTCTTACTGTATTCTTCATTATGATTAGAGAAACATTGTTCTTAATTATTCATATGTTCTTGATTACAATAGACTTGTCTACTTTGATTATATGTCTAGTATAGTGGTTTGATCTTATTGAATTCATGTAATTGCTCGTATAGTGTTTATCCAAACGATCGTTCGGTAAATG